>JANJGK010003698.1:0-40000 GCA_039081455.1 Macrobrachium rosenbergii | reverse complement strand
TCGGGAATATCTCCGATGGAGAATTATCTCCGAAGGGGAATTTATATAAGTGATAAATTCCCCTTCGGTGATAATTCTCCATCGGAGATATTCCCGAGGTAGCGTGAATTTGATATTAAGCGACATTTGTAGCTTCATGATTGTATATAAATCACGGTGTGATAAAAAATTTCATATATATATATATATATATATATATATATATATATATATATATATATATATATATATATATATATATATATATTGTTACAAAGTGATCAAGCACCTGGTTATTACACAAATAGGTCAACAAATCTGTTGTGCAAATGACAGTATCAAAAGTTACCTCACATCGACCAGATACTTGAAACCTCATAACAAAGCTTCGACTGAATCTCTAAAGGTACAATGATCCCACAAACTTACTTATCACTGGAGAAAATCAATGTAACTTTATCAAGTTATGGATGAGGTAACAATTACTAAGTTATATCGAGATTAATGGAATATGAGTTTCACTTCAATCAGCACTGTAGCTGTCTCTCTGGTTCTATTTTACCTAGATAAGTCTTAGGTGAACAAACAGGAATATCACTTACCTTACACACACTCATTAATGTCTGTAAGTACTGGTAATCAAAATGAAACGCTATGTTTTAAAAACTTTAAACAAACAGGTTTATTTCTAAGTTCAACAGTTATATGTAAAGTTTACAATCTCAAAAGATTTACCGTTAATTGACAACAGTGTAAGATTTAAGTATCTCTTAATCAAGTTTAATTCACAAAACTTTGCTTTATCAAGAAAACAATCTGATTATGTAAGAATCAAACTATTAACTATCACTTAAGTGCCAAACTTTTACCTGTTTCAACAATTACAAACAGTCACCAAAATATTACTGATTGAAATCCACATAACAGTCTCCAAAAATCTTTATAACAGGTAGGCACTAACAAAATGCTAAGAAATCACCAGCAAAACACAGCAACAATAAAATCACAATAATATGATAGCACAGACATATAAAAATGCGGTACACAAAAATGAAAACACCACAATCACCAATAATGTGTTTAAAAACTACATCAATCTTTTGTATAACTTTCCTTATAAAAAGAAAAGACAGACTCACTTCTTTCTACGACTTATTCAAACATAACACTTCTCTTTTACCAAGAATGTCTTTTAACAAAACTCAAGTCACCACATTACCTTCAGTAAATATTACACCAATATATATCTCCACTTCAACACTTGTACAAAATATTCCTGGACCCTTTTACACAATTAACACACTCCTGGAGTGAGTTTAACAGAGCTTTTACAATGGATATTTTCCTGTCATTCCCGTTATAATATCGGGACTATTCGAGAGAAAGAGAGAGAGAGGGAGAGGTCTGGTTCCGCCTCTAATGACCCTTGCCAGTAGACTGATCTGTCTCTAAGAAGACACTGGATTTTAAGTTTCGTAGGCTGAGAATATACATGGTGTTCACACAGAATACACATGTATGAATACACATACACACATGTATACAGGGTATACACGATCGCTTCGAAGCAAGAAAAACGTTATCGCTATGATTGACACTTCCTGGCCAGGGTTACAAAAATCTTTTGTCAACCTGGGCTGCTGGGCAAATACTAGATATGAAACAACACGACTTATTGGCTATTTCTCTAATCTCTCTTCCTTAAAATACGAATAGAACAGGCATAGGCAGGGTTAATACAGACGGAATAAGCACACAGTGATAAGACATAACAGTTTAGCTCGCCGACTGGGTGACAGTTCATCAGATAACCAAAAGTGGATGTTTTTCCCCAAAGCACCTGAATAAACAGAGAAGCGAACCCTTTTCTCTCTCTCGGCAGACGGGATGTAGCGACCATCTGATAAGCATTTCAAAATACATTTTCAAAAGATTAAACAAAAGGGAAAAATATCCCACAGAATCACAAGTTTACGTAACCCACAACATATCTGTAAGAAAAGACATTTTAAAAATCACGTCTTCACAACAAATGACGAATCTTGCAAACAAAAAATCAAAAATTTTCACAGAGACATTATAAACAATTACAAAATGGTTATAAATATTATATCACCTTATAATAATATATATATATATATATATATATATATATATATATATATATATATATATATATGTATATATATATATATATATATATATATATATATATATATATATATATTATATATATATATATATATATATATATGAGCATGCGTTTTTCAGTTAAAAAAAGACTTTACGTATTATTATTTCGATTTTCAGCAAGTATTTTGAGTCTTTGAGATGAGGAAACTGATCATAAAGGAGAGTGGGTCATTATACTGATCTCATAACATTTCGTTTATTAAAGAAACTTGACAAAATCATTGTTTTCATTGTAACGAGGAAACAAAATCCTGAAGAAGTTATAAAACTATTTTTTATCTTTCTTTTTGTAATTTTAAGTATATTATTTTGAATCACATTAGATGCAGTGTTTTATATGGCACACTGGATTCGGTAAATTGCATTTTGGACAGCAATTTAGGACTGATATTACGTGCTATACTTATTTGCTGTTGGTTATAAAATGGTTTTAACTTAATAGTTTCAACGTACTAACAGATAATAAACATTCCGAATGGCAAAATAATGAGAAATATTATTATCAAGCCCGGATAAACATGCCTATATTTAACTAGTTCCAGATACGATTGTCAACCATAAACGTAAGTGAACCCAACAAGACTTATTTGCGGAAAGATTCCAATCGCTTGGCGTCCATTAGCGAGATAGAGCGGTGCAGTTCATGACTGCTTTGGATATTGCAGCTTAGTAGCTAACGAGGTGGATTTGCATGTGACTGAATATTTGCCTTCTTTGTTTACCACAAACGCTGCTGCTCCTCTGACCGAAAATTGCCATTGCCTTGATGGGGAAAATATTATTGGTTGTTGTCTTCTTTGGAATCATTAGATAAAGACAGGGAACGTTTGCTTATGCATTAGATTGGAAACAGATTATTTGGTTTCATTCAAAACGGTTGTGCAATTCAAACACATAACGGGATAATCAAAGCTAATTGACATATCCAAGAGGATAAAATAGCTGATCCTTGTTTAATTCGTCTGTATCTCCAGGTTAAAACACATTTTCCATTTAGCTGACTTACTTTTACGATATTGATCTTGTAATTCAATCAACTTTTTCTCGTTTAAATGGTCAAGTAATAACGAGGAAGGAAAGATGAATGCCAACTCCAAAGGAAGCGATAAATTTTCTGCATAGGGAAATTTACAGGAACCCAGAACTCCGCAGGCAGATATACTGCCCTAAAATGGAAAACTGCAGTATCTGCAAAATTTTCGAAATTGAGATATGCCACCTACTGGACTCGTGAAACACTAATACACAAGTTACGGCAGTTTCTGAATGATTCTTCAATGCTTTCAACGAGTATTTAGGGGGTCCGACATGCAGTATCTGCAAAAACAGTAGTAAGGCAAGGGAGTATTTACCATTTTTCTCAGTTTCGTATTTTTGCAGATACTGCAGTCTTCCATTTTAGGGTAGATATAGTGTTCCATATCTTGGGAGTAGTGGGACAGAAACGACTCTAAAGAAGGCGATCGGGGAATTGATTGAATCTTTAGAGCAAATAAGTGACGAGAGAACTACTTGGCTGACAAATTGCAGTCTAATAGGAGGACCTCAATTCAAATCATTCGATCACCAGAGCATCAGAAGAAAAGTAAATTAAATGATCAATTCCCTCTTTTTGTATTACTCTCCCTTTCTCTCATACCATCATTCTTTATTCTTATCGTACTATTAGAGACTCGTCTACATTAATACCCGACATTGCTAATGTTACAAAACGATATCTAAGAATTGTTTATATACGAATTATTTCCCTCCTGATTTCTGGACGTGTCCACAATTCCTTACTTTTACTGTACCTCCATTCATATTCTCTTACTTGTATCTTACTTTCCACCCTCTCTTAACAATTGATTCATAGCGCAACTGCGAGGTTTTCCTCCCGTTACACCTTTCAAACCTTTACTGGCAATTTCCGTTTCAGCGCTGACTGACCTCATAGATCCCAGTGCTTGGCCTTTGGCCTAAATTTTATATTCATTTCAATTCAATTCAATTGATAGATTCCAAGTGTGGGCTGAAGATTCCCCGGTGATAAGCGCCTTGCACCAGACCTCAGACCTCCACCTTAAAGATGTTTGCCTTCAGTGCCTTCTCGTGCATTATCATTTTTGCCAAAACACGGCTACTGGAGACGGATGTTACACGCAAGACCGTCTTGGTTGGAATCTCTTATCTGATCTGTGAGTAATTTCTCCTCTGCCTTTTTTTTTTTTTTTTTTTTTTTTTACAGTATTCACACCTTTGGTGGTATCATTTACTCACAGTTACTAATTCTTTAAAGTCGCCCTTTTTACACGAATTTCGGACCTAGCGCAATGTATTCTCAAATACCTAGGATTCTGTGCGGTGTGTAAATATATATTGCTCTGTAAGTCCGTTTTAATATAAGCCAGAATTTTTATAATACATTCTTTAATAGCGAATTTTATTTTGAAGTAAAAATAGATTCTTGATTATTATTTCTGCACAGACGAGTACCAGGAGATGTGAAATTTAAATTAAGACGCATGGTGGTGGTGATATTCCTTTAGTTTTTGTCTTGCAGAGCTGTGATGCTCCCTGGAACTTTTTTGCCGTATGGCATGAACTAGAATATCTATCAGTCATTGTGATTTTTTAATCGAATACTGATTAAAAAACATATAGCCTATCATTTTGGAGCTTCAGCAATCTCTTTAAAGTTGTTTATTTGTTTAGCAAATTCTTTTCTGTTGAACTGACTGGTTAAAATATTCATATAGGAGATTTCATTTATTATCACAAAATTTTGATAGAAATGACAAACAAACTCTTCTATAACTTGGGTAGGTTTTTGAAAAGATGAATATTTCTGTGTAGCTAGGACTAGGCACATAATGAAATTATCTGTATTATTCTGTAGAAGCTGATCTTAAGTTAGAGCATTTTTGTGCTTCTTCACAAATTTTACGGAAAAGCTTTTCAACACAAGTCTTTCACACCAGTTTAATAAAGTAGAATCGATTCACAAAAGTTTAAAGGATAAACTACTTTGCTTACATGGCCCGTCAAGATATGATTAAATAAGAATATATGCAGGGGTCAAAACAGATTCCGTCATTTGATTAAAAAGCGTTTTTTTTTTTCTTTACGTAACCCAGGAATACTTCAAGGAAACGAATGAACATGTAGTAGATAACTAATTTATCAAATTTACGTTTGTGGAGGGAAGGCAATCTTGAGCCAGTTTTCAATGGTGTAAGAACGAAAATGAGATAAGTGATTATTAAAGCAGTGAATCAGTAACCCAATTCAGTGTGAGTCATGACTTCCTTGAAGGGAACCTTCGGGCTCCCTTTTGAGCTCAAGACCGAACCTCATCTCAGAAGGAAAAATCAGCGGACACAGATGGTTTGAAATAATTCTCCTCTGAAATTAATCCCCTTATCCTTTACACTTGTGACGCATGATTTTTGTGCAATAGCGCAAAGATTGCAAAGCTATCAAAAAATCATCGGTGATTTGTAATTTGTGCAAGTTTGATTTCATGGAATGCTCCATTCAAGCGTTCGTTTTATTCCGTTATATGTCTAAAATTCCGAAAATATTTACAGGTAATATCAGAGCCTGTAAGCGAGGTCGTTATCTTCGTTTCCGTCGGTTCATTCAACCTCAGTTGGCCTCTTGAAGTGCCCTGTGATCGTCGCCGGAATATTGTGAAAGCAGTCTGTAAGCGCATCTAATATTTCAAAAAAGGCTGTTCGTTTCATGTTTCTTATAGTTTAAATTGGGCATGTAATAATTCGGTGACTTTGTTTAATATCTTCTTTTTACTCCCCCTCAAGATAAGATCATTCATCACGGGCAGTCATGCAATACAAATTTTTCATTAATAACTCTTCCTTGTCGTTTCCTGCATTATCTGCAAGTTGTATATTTTCTCATGAGAAAGTGTGATATTTTAATTGTGTGAAAATCGTCTTAATTCTTCCATTGCAGGATGGATTATTTTGTAACATTCTTAAAAGCAAATTGTACCACACGAGTTGCGAAGGTTGTCTTTCAGCCAATTAGATGTCGATGTACTTATTTTGTCTTGCATGTTGGGGATATTTCACGTCATATATTCAGATCTCGTGATTTCAGCGCGAATTTCGTTATATGTTGGATTAATGGTGTAGAAGTCACCTGTTGTGTTTCATCCTCTTCTTTTTTTTTATTTAACATGTAAATTAGCTCTCTATAGGAAAAAGTAGAAATACACCTTTGCAACAAACATATGAAAGAAGAGACTAGAATTATTAACTGTCGAACAAAGGAGAAACGGCCAAAATGAAAACCTAAAGGAAGAAAAGTAGTCGACCAAATGATCAGTTGAGACATAAAAGGCTTACAAACTGAACAATCCAGCTTACTGAAATTCGTCTGGACTGCACGGTCCAGCCACTGTTATTGTCCTCAACACGCATGATCGCGCATTACGGCAATCAACATAATCTAATGATTCGCAATGGCTAAACTGACCTGATGCCCCAACGATAACTGGGCAGCATTTTCGTTCCGCTGCTATTAGTGTCAGCCATTAAAAGCAGTAGACAGGTTCAATTGGTAAGCGCCTGAATATTTGGGATGGGAAGCAAATTTGTTTGTGATTTTCTCTTATATTTGTGAGTGATGAATACACGTACTGTCAATACAAGGCTTCAGTTTTTCTACCTTCTTATCATGTTTACGAGCTTATCTAGAATAATCTACATGAACGAATATGCGCATACACACACACACACACACACACACACACACACACACACATATATATATATATATATATATATATATATATATATATATATACATATATATATATATATATATATATATATATATATATATATATATATATATATATATATATATATATATATATATATATAATATCAGTTATAATTTCCCCTCCGGTGATATTCCCGAAGTACAGCGAATTGGTCATTAAATATTAAACGACATTTGTAGCTTAATATTTGGTTTTATAAAATGTCATGATGATGTGATATATTTTTTTACGTGTGTATATATATATATATATATATATATGTGTGTGTGTGTGTGTGTGTGTGTGTGTGTGTGTGTGTGTGTGTGTGTGTGCGTGTGTGTAAATACATATTTTTAAATATGTCTGTTGTCAGTGTCGTAAGTGATATCAATTTTTCCAACAGAGCATTCTTAGAAAAAAAAAACAGTTGCGTTACAGTTTTGTAGTCCTTTTATATTAGTAAAGGAAATATGACGACCGCGCCAAAGAGAAAGTACCAGGAAGGCCAGACAGAACAGGCGGCCAAATAAACGACCCAGGCCGCTCTCACAGGGAAGCTATTAGGCGTTGTAATTCGATTTGAGACGCCGCTGATCAAGCGAGACTTCCTGTAGTGGGAATTTGATTTAGTCAAGTCACATTTTGTTAACGGAAATGCCTACAGTCATTTATTGCAGGACTTGTCATGCGATCTGCAGCTGTACTTACTGTATGTGTAATGTAAGAGCTAAGCTACTGTAGATATGTGAATTAACATTGCATCGATAAAGTTGATATTTAAATAATGATAAATGTATTGTCTTAGTGCATGGATTCAAGTATCAAACACGAATACTCCGAGTTTGAGGCTCTTGTAGCCCGCTGTTTATACGGGAATAATTAATGTCATTTTCACTATCATACAGTGCCTTTCGATTTGATAATCTTTTCCCACATAAAATCTGCCCAATCAGGATTTTACCGTTATTGAATAGATCATTGTTTCATAATTTTATTGACGAACATCATTCATCCGGTGGTGGCCTATCCTTTATCGTTGCCGGAAGCACGATTACGGCTGAATTTAACCTTACATAAAATAAAAACTACTACGGCTAGAGGGCTGCAATTTGGTACGTTATATGATTGGAAGGTGGATGATCAGCATACCAATTTGCAGCCCTCTAGCCTCAGTAATTTTTAAGATCTGAGGGCGGACAGAAAAAGTGGGGACAGCTAAACATAAAAGGATCTGTCTTCATCTGAAATCATCCAATTTCCAGTCAGAAGGCCTCGGGAAAAAAAAACCATCCTCTTTCTCAAGTAATATTGATGTTATTAAACTTCTTCGCAGAAGTTTATCTTTTGTTTTCGAACCTGATTGGAAGCTAAATGGTCCGGTGAACGGTTCGCTAGTCGTCTTTGACTATGATCCCTACCCGTTACACTCAGTCGCTTACAGCTCATACAGTGAATTACACCGTGAATGGATACCGTCAGGTAAAACTGATAATTTGCTCTGAATATCATATAAAAAAAAGACATCGAAAACGATTGAACTAATATAATTTGTTTTGATTCTTCTAGGATTCTCTTCCTCTCTCATACACCTGTTAAGAGTATTTCTTTGTAACTTTTCGATTATCGTCTTGCTGTTTTTATTTGCGCCAGTTATCTTTACTTAATTCATTGGAAACATAATATTCTTACTTTTTTGATAGGGGGAGGGTGGGGGAGTTGCGGTGTGCGTCCGTGTTGTGTAGGGGTGGTGTGCCGATGTTCAATGCAAGGATAGGTGAGACAGACCAAGGCAAGGCCAAGAGAAAGAGAAGGTCTGCTCACTTCCCCCAAAATCCCCCATGTAGGCGGAGCGTTGTCTACCTCCTTATTGCGTCAGCCCGTGAGTTGCCGTGAAGATCAGGTACCTCTAAGATACGTCATCGCCTACGTAGTTACCCGAATTGGGTAGACCTTGTCTCTCTTGGCCTTGGACCAAGGTGTCTCCTCTCTTTACGCTGGGAAGAATGACGTGATCTCCTTACTTAGCGTAAGCTTGTGATAGAAACCATGGGAGAGTCTTTTGAAGACGGAAATTATAGGTATCTTGTAGAAAATGTAAGACAGTAAAATTCTGAAGTGAGTCGTGCAAGGGAGACGTAGAGTCAGCAAGCGAACAAGTGGACGATTGTTTTGCCCTAAAATGGAAAACAGCATTATTTGCAAAAATACAAAACAGAAAAATGGTAGATACTGCAGTTTCCCTTGCCTTACTACGGATTTTGCGGATACTGCAAATGGGACCCCCTAAATAAAGCATTGGAGAATCATTCTGAAACCGCAGTAACTTGTGTATTAGTGTTTCACGAGCCCAGTAGGTGGCATATCTCAATTTCGAAAATTTTGCTGATACTGCAGTTTTCCATTTTAGGCCAGTATTGGTTTCCACAGAGCAAATATGGGAAATGGGGTCTACTAGGTGAGCGATGTATGGGCTGATCTAGGGACAAGAGCCCGTGCCTGCAAAGGCTGGCATGATCTAAAACAGCAACACGTAATCGTTAGGACGTAGTTCCCTGAGATGCAAGTGGCCACTACTATTGTTGAATCGCGGAATATTGCATGGAGGAAAGAGATAGCAAGACAACAGCGCACATCCGATTATGCTCAGTGCCTTTTTTTTCCAGTTTGCAGTATATTGATATTCTAAGTAATGTAATAATCCATTGTATACACGTGTGTCAGACAACCACATAAACAAACGTACTTCATGTAGTACAAGCTTATTTACTTTCCAGTAATTACTCTTCATAGAACCGTAAATAACGATCCCCGTTGTAATTAGTACTTTTATTAGCTGTTTCCACTGCATTTAATTTCCCACAAAGAAGTACATACTATGGAAGATGAAAGTCCCTTCCAAAAAAAAAAAATGCCGAAGCTAATTAACTCTTACGTTAACAACAACCTTTGAATCGTCATTATTAAGCAAATATAATGGACTCCAGTTATAAACAGCCTTTTACCCGGTTAGTGTTTGTTCATTTAGCAGGTTACGGAACTCAAACGTTCATTCCTTTATCTTATTAAAGGAACAGTTGCTACATGTTGAATCGTGTCATTAGATATTTGGTTTTTTAATGTTAGTTCATAAACCGAACTGCAAAGCAATTTGAGATACTTTTCGTGATACCTAGTCCACGTCTGTCTTTATCTTACTATTTATATAGAAATATAGATTGTGTTCCTTTCATTCTTTCATTTTACATTTTCTCCAAAGCCATTATCCATTTTCGTTTTTATTCGTCGCCGAATAAGTTGTTGTTGACATTCCTTACGGGATTTAATCCATCGGAGTCAGATATAACGGACGATTGACAGCTCACGTAATAAAGCGAATTATTCGCGGTTCAGAAGCCCAATTGCGTTTGAATGACACTTCGGCATAAATGAATGTGCCGGTGGAAAATAATGAAATCATCATATATTTGCATGATAGATTTTCGGAAATCGTTGTCAGTATCACTATTTATTTATTATCCAGTAAAGGGATCGTGAATCAAACTTTAATTATATTAATCAAACGACTATTCATGCCGTGGCTGAAATAGAATCCCGAATGTAATGAATTATATATTTCGTTGATATTAATTAACAAATGAATTGGTGTAGTGATAGACAAAATTTAGACAACATTGGACGGAAGTTGAATAGAACAGGCTGAATAAATGAATGAGCTTTGCATAACCTTGCTGCTTTGGTGGTAAGTTGAGTGAAAAATCCTTCATATATGTTTCTTTGGTTATGCCATGGGTTATATGGAACGCATTTCATAATATAAATGAAAGACTCTTCGAGACAATGGGTTGTATTTCTCCTTCATTTAAGAAGATATCACCATTTCTCTTGGCTTCCCTCTTGGGAATACTTTTACTTGCGTTTCATGCAAGTATCTTGTGTAGATAAGGTGAAACGAACGCTCAAGAATAAGGCGAAAGGAAGTAAAATATCAGCGTTCATTCCAGTGTGGGAGCCCTCTTGCAGTTGCATAATTCATGGCCACTATTCAAGGCAAGCGTTATTTCCAGAATCAGAAAAACAACATAATTCTGCAGATCTTGGGCTGGAAGTCTTCTCCCCTTTTTCCTCTGCAGTTTCCTTAAGGCATCTTTTATAAGCTTGTTTTTTAGGGGAAGCGGAAAACAATTTTGCCTTCTAGTTTAAGTATCATTGCAATTGTCTGGCCACTGAACTTTCTAATGTTATAGTTCTACTTTAGAGGTGATAACATTTTGAGTTTCCGGGTGTGATGTTCTAAAAGTTGAATAGATGCAGAAAATATCAGAAAGCATTGATTCTTTGCAGTGGGTACTATTAAGTGCACAACTTGGTAGGAAACCTAAAGACATGTTTTCCTTAGCTAAAGGTCCTACGCAAATCCTCAACAAAACTCATAAAATTTTCATTGGGCAACAATTTCAGTGCAACAGACAGTATAGTAATTTCACTTGATCAATTACAGTCCAGTTTCACTCATGATTTGGTTGAAGGGGTAAAAATATAGGCTACATACATATTTTGAATTGTTTCTAACGTTGCCACTTATATCGTGCATTATATTGTGGTAGTGTTAGTGTTACATCAGTTAGTGTTTTTATTCTTTATGTTTTACCTTTGTTTTCCTGGGATCCTTCAAAGGCAGCCTAGAAACGAAATTAAAACCGAACGAGTAAAATGTTGAATTTTAAGCAGGAAGTGAAACCTGAAAATGTAAATAGAAACCATCCTTGTACCAACAGAGATGAACAATTAAGGTTTAACTTGTCGTGTTCAAATAATCTGTGAAATGAAGCTATAAAGTTTGTTGATCATTAATACTTGTTTATACGAGAAACTGTTTTCATTTGAAACATTTTAGAGATAAGGACGTTATGGTCTGGAAGTTTGTATTGATATTCCAGGTTAAATAGCAGTCATATTCATTTTCCTAGCAAGTATTTTTGTTGATGTTTACCGTTGTGAAACTTATGCGTAACTAGTTTTATTATATATATCGAGCTCAAATAATAATAATAGTATTTCTAATACCTCACTATTCTATTACGTGCTATAGACATATTTCATTAGTAACTTGTATTATGATAGCATTACATGTTGAATCGTGAATAAATCTTTAGAAAAATGTATCGCAAGGTCGAAAGGATATAATTGTTAATGGACATTGGAATTAAGACTTTATGACATGTTATACCCTGCTCTTAATCTGAGTGACGAAACATGGCAATGTCACTGAAAGAAAACAAAACCGTTTTGAGAATAAATCCTGAAAGTTTTTTCGTTATCCTTTCGAAATCAGAAATGGGGAAACTCTAAGAAAGAAACTAAGCTTTAAAAGGCTCTCCAAACGCAGCGTCCATTTACCTGTTTCTCACCCTATTAGTGTCTCTGTTTACGGGGTCCAGCTGCTTCCTGCAAATTAAGAGGTTTGTAGTTTCGGAAATCTATTTTGGGTACGTTTGCTGACCATCCGTACTTTCCTTTTCGTGGTCTTAAGATTTCCCACAAAATTTTTTGTTACATGTTGATATTTAAAAGCCTATATATCTACTGAATTGGACGAAGAAAGATATTCGAAGAAATTTAGATACTTTTACCGGGGTCTTGAGGAGGAAGTAACTGTAGGCCCCTGTCACCACTGTTTCAAAAGTGTTTCAGTGCAACATCTGCATTAAGGCCGCCACTAACGTTCAGTTATTCTGCGCAGTTATGCCTGCGCAGTCGGCCTGTGCAGGCAAAACTGAACCCACTAACTTTCAGTTTTGCCTGCACAAGCATAACTGCGAAGATGTAACTGAAGGTTAGTGGGTTCAGTTTTGCCTGCACAGGCGGACTGTGCAGGCATAACTGAGCAGGTATAACTGAGCGTTAGTGGAGGCCTTTAATCTTGACCCTGTAAATCCTGTTGAAATCTGGCAGGATAAAGAGAGCGCTTGTGTGAGCATTTTAAGACTTTATCCAGTCAGCCTCCTTCTTTGGAATGAAAGATTTCGTTGCGCATTTGGTTACAGTTGGAATACATTTCCATATTAAAGAGACAGGGAGGTAAAGAATGCGTAAGAATGAAGTAAAGCGTAATTTGAATTTCAAGTTTTCAGTGGGAATATCACTGAAATCTTCGATAATCATTATTTCATCACAATTACTGATTGTTTGGCACTAACAGATATGAAAGATTTATAAAAGATAAAGCCTTGGAATAAGAAAAAAAAATTTTTTTCTCACCTGGCATTATACTAGTAATCAGTGAAAAGAGCAATTCTCTCTCTCTCTCTCTCTCTCTCTCTCTCTCTCTCTCTCTCTCTCTCTCTCTCTCTCTCTCTCTCTCTCTCTCTCTCTGATAAATTTCGCATCTTTTACTCTATAGGAAGAAAGCAATGAAAATCATTCATTTGAATAACACTTTTTTCTTCCTGTGATTTATATCCCAGTGTAACGTTACTTTTTCCACGCAAAAGCCCCCAGCTAAGCCATCTCTAGGACAGAAATATAATACAGTTCGTTGGAAAAACCGGATGGTTTGTGTGATTTAATTCGGTTATGGCTTTTTATGCATTGAATCAATCCGATAATCATTCATTGATATGATCTGACACTCGTATGCTTTAATACATTCATTTGATAACGTTCTAATGTACTTAAATTTATAATAAGCATAAGTGGAAAGGGATATACTGTAAATGATCAGGCAGACTGGTCTGAAAGTGAAGTGTAACTTTGTTGCATGAGGTTACTTGGCACAGTTTGTCAGTTGGTTAGTTGTTGGGGTAGATTTCAAAATCCTTGAACTTTTGCATATGATACACAGTAATAAACTTAATCATTCTTTGGATATAAATTAATTCTGTAATTCTGCACAATATTCGAGAGACGTAATCAGGTCCTCCTTATACAACTCGGGGGTTAAACGCTCTTACTATTTACATTTTCAGACTGCTCTTCGAATTCTTCGCTTGGAATGACAATCATAGAAAACGGTAAGACATGAGTGGCATTGTGGCATTATAGAAAACAGGTCATAGGATTCAATGGGGGACTTTTACATACACAACAAACCCTCTCTCAGCACACCACAGGCATTTCTGTAACTGTCAATCATTGTACGAAGGAAACCATGAATGTTTAATTTATAAAGCTAAGTAGGATCATCTGATTTTCCTAGAACTGTTTATTCGGTAGATAACGAAAAAATCTTGTAACATTAAAGATGCCCATATATTAATGTTCATTATTTTCACATATAAACATATTCATGTCATAAACATATTCATGTCATCTTTTTTCTCTTGTTATCTACTTTAGAAGCCAGTCTTGTCCCAGTGTAGACTTTCCTTAGAATGTAGGTAACTCCCAGTATGTAAAAACCCCTCATTTAAAGCATTTGGAGTTACAGCACAAAGGATACATGCCCCTTCCTGTTACCAAACGGAAACGTAGGCCTAAAATTGACTGAAGCTTACACTATCCAGGGCAGATCTCAACTTGAGAGCCCTGCTTCTGAAATCCACGAGGCTCTTCAATTGTAGAAGGGTGAATGAGCAAGTATATGTGGTTATAATCAATAAACTTAGGTCATAATTACTGGCAGTCAGTCAGTCAGCCTGTTACGCAGAGTTACTCCATTAGAAAATCAATAAGAAAATAAATACAGAAACAAAGCGACAATTCTCTTTAAGGCAACATTCTGTGGAATCCGTAACAGAAATCATCAGTTCAAGTATGACTTATTGCCAGGTAGAAAAGTGTGTGTGTGTGTGTGTGTGTGTGTGTATGCGTGTCGGAGATTGTTTTTGTTTACTATTCATGCATGGAGAAGGAGAGAAGTGACGCGTAATTCGTGCTACTCCAAAGAGAGAGAGAGAGAGAGAGAGAGAGAGAGAGAGAGAGAGAGAGAGAGAGAGAGAGAGAGAGAGAGAGATGGGATGGAGGTCGCTGATATCATGTAAGGATAAAAAAAAACCATTTGGTTTCGTATGCAGTAACGTCGTTTTGGTGTCTTTAAATTGGCCCATCTCTTGAGCAATGAAATGGAATAATTCCTTTTACGATGTAGTTAGGCACCATACATACATCCTATAGCAACGTTACCTAAATTGGGAAGAGACGTGGTGTTTGGAAGATGGTATAAATATTTAAGTATTGCACGAACTTAAGTTTTCTTGGCACGAATGGAAACGTGTGAGGAAAGATATTGGAAAGGGAAAGTGGGTGGTGGGTAAATATAAAGTAATATTACGTTAGGAATGTGTTCTTTGGATGATAAAATTGTTACGAAGTAGTAGAGGCTGCAGTTTGATTCACATTATACCATCACGTCACCGACACATCAAATCACGTCACCGTCCCATAAGCCGTGCCTCGTATTCACACTATCCATCACGATCCCGTTCAGTTTCTGCCCAACCTCAGCGATTCACAGATTTAGCGTTAAAAAACTTGCAAAAGCACCGTCACGTCACGTGAAAATATTCTTTCCAAGAAAACATGTTGTGACGGTGGATGCCGTTTGCTTGATGGTGACGTAACGTGATGGTGTGAACAAGTACGTTTCATTTCATGTAAGAAATTCTCACATATTTTGACGTGACGTGATGTTATAGTGTGAAGCAGCCTTAAGAGTAAATGGGAATGTCTCCTTGTTACATGTAATTGCTTGTAGAAGTGACCGGTGGTTTAACGGAAAGCTCAAAGAAAGTATAACAGAAATGATTTCATTGAGAGTAAGCGTTGGAGACAAGAAATGATTTGTTTATTCTAAAAATCTGGCTGTGTAAGATATTTATAGACGAACAGAGAGAAATAAAGGAGAGAGCTAAAGGCTACAGACCTGTTTAGGAGTGATTGAAAGTCGAATGGATGGAGTTCGCAGTTTAATGCACTGTTAGTTTGTGTAAAGAAGTTAGAGACATACTGGTGATTTAGCTGAACAGTTTGTGTAAGAAGTGTTATGTTTAAATGAACGTTAAGAAACGATAAACCAGAATGATAAGTGTAGGTGAAAATTTAAAAGAAAGCTTATGATGATAAGAAAGAGATGGAAGATCGGCAGTAGTACCTTCGTTATTTGGCAAACAGATTCGCTAGTAGTCTAAGCCAGTTCTCTTTATTTTATTTTATTATTTTTTTTTTTTTTGACACGATGCTTCACGGAAATCTATCAGAGGGAAAAAAAACTGGATGCTTGATCTTAATTGCCGGGTAACGCTGAGAACAGTCGTGATTGCCGATATTAGTAACGGAGAATTTGGTCTTTTTGTGACGTCCAAGACGCGAATGTAACTTGGGTGGAGAGCAACCAATTCCTGTCAGCTCGACCGAACCTTTAACAGGTGTTTCTTCCTCATATGGCGTCTCTCTCTCTCTCTCTCTCTCTCTCTCTCTGTCTCTCTCTCTCTCTCTCTCTCTCTCTCTCTCTCTCTCTCTCTAACAGACGTGTTATGACATTAAATAACATTATTCCCTATAGATAGTAAACACCTTGTTAATTGTAACCTGAATACTGTATTTAATAGGCGGACATATTTTTTTTTTTGTTTATTTTCAAGTAAATATACATTTCAGTGCTCATGCTTTATGTATTTATATGATTGTTGAATATTAAAGAGAACGACCTTAATATCAACCCTGAAACGACAGTACAGAAGTTTTAGATGCTCATGAAACAGCGATTTAAGCTTGACTCTTACGGTGTTTTATTTGGAAATAGCTAACCCTGCTTCTCCCGTTAGTGAAGTCTCCCAGAGTTCACAGAATTTCTCTGGAAAATAACTTGAAATAAATGGCACTTTAAATTTACCTTTGTCACGTATTGCCTTACCTTTGCTTCGTTAAAAATAACTTTATGTCTGCTAACTGTTTATTGCGTGATCGCTACACTTCTGTTCAACTCTCTCTCTCTCTCTCTCTCTCTCTCTCTCTCTCTCTCTCTCTCTCTCTCTCTCTCTCTCTCTCTCTCTCTCTCTGATTTTTTTTTTTCTTTTTTCGCGCGCTTGCTTCATAACAGTAGAATTTTCAGTATGAATAATGAATAATGTCCAACTTAAACATGTATTTACAGTTTAAATTTCGATCAAAATAACTAATGTCTGCATGAACTGAGCGTTTTGCTCGTTCCAGTGAGAACGCAACGAACCGAATGAGCACAAACAAAGCGCATTTTGGTCTGGCGACTGTCAAAGGCTCATTTACCGGGGCTATTCATATCCTTCGAGTAAGTCAATAGATTACGCAGCTCTTTTTGTGTTAACATGGGCAACCCTTGTGCATTTCATTCATTATACATTTTGAAATTTACATAGAGATTTACTTGGTGGAGATGGCCAGCTTTATATAATTCTTTATTCCTCTTCCCGCTCCGTCTAACCACCAGCATCCGTTGTATTTCCTGAGGACCCATCTAAAAGAGACTCCAGTGCATATACTGTAAAATGTGTTCCCATCATTAGTTTTCACATCAGTGCTTACCCATTTTCTTGCTTTGTTTCAAAGGAGATGCGAGACGATGTGGTTTCGTACGCAGCGCTGACACTACTATTCTAATTTGCAGTACGTTTACTTCAAAATGATAACAACTGGATTCTAGGATTACTGGTATTTTGCAGCTGATAAGTAACCTCCATCTTTAATGATATTTATTTCCATAAAGCTACACAAGTCTCTTTTTCTTAATATCTGACATTTATTCGTGAGTGAAGTTGCCTTTCACTTAACAATTAACCAGACTTTGAAAATTTTTATGACAACTCTGTGGATGCTAAGAAATTCACAATCTCGTGAAAAACAATGTGTAATAAAAATCTACAATTATATAGTAAATATATTACTAGGTAAAACAAACATTTTAACGTTAACACTGATGAGGAACACCGTTCAGGTGTTCGAAAGTCTTTGATTTTTTACATAGTAATATATTTACTATATTTTATTATACAATTCTATGAATGTTTGATATGATTTTTGGTTGCGCAACCGCAGTTCAATCCTGGCATTCCATTGCCGTAAGAGACGAGGCGGAGTATGATATATTGCTGCATTAATATTGAGGGCTGAATTTCCGAGGAATATTTATTGCACAACCCACAGACACAGATCAGGCACCGGAGACAGATCGTATCCTTGGAATCTCGGATACATTCATCAACGTCTTCACTTATCTGCATAAATTCATCTCAGTAGCTTATCAGTTTCATCTTTTTTTTTTCTTATAGTTCCATCTTCCATGCCATAATTCACACATTCGAAGTATTTATCCGATACGTTATCAAAGTAATTTTTCTGTCAACTTGAATTTACGTTCATGACCTGTTTTAGATTTCTGTAAAAGAAAACTATTGTGCCGGCTTTGTCTGTCCGTCCGCACTTTTTCTGTCCGTACTTTTTTTGTCCGCCCTCAGAACTTAAATACTCCCGAGGCTAAAGGGCTGCAAATTGGTATGTTGATCATCCACCCTCCAATCATCAAACAAACCGAATTGCAGCCCTCTATCCTCAGTAGTTTTAATTTTATTTAAGGTTAAAGTTAGACATAATCGTGCTTCTGGCAACGATATAGGATAGGCCACCACCGGGCCGTGGTTAAAGTTTGATAGGCCGCGGCTCATACAGCATTATACCGAGACCACCGAAAGATAGATCTATTTTCGGTGGCCTTGATTGTACTCTGTAGCGGCTGTACAGAAAACTCGATTGCGCAGAAGAAACTTCGGCGCATTTTTTACTTGTTTATTGTTAAAACTACTATAATAACCCTTTTATCCGTCAACGACTAGGATTTTGGGGTTTTAGGACAGCTAAGTTTTATTACATTTATCTTTATATTTCAAGAAAGATGTAACGAAAAAACGATCAATCTTCACTGAAACTTTTTCGATAGTTTTCACCATCAATCTTTATAAGCATCTCCCATAATTTATTGTAACTTTTCAGAGGACCACTTCATTTAATCATTAGCCTTAATTATTGTTCCTTTGCGTCTACGAATTTGGAAATCAGATTTTTCTAAAGATATGCAAAGTTAATTTGTTATGGTATATATATATTTACCATAATAAATATATATATATATATATATATAATTATATATATATCCCATAACAAATTATCTTTGCATATCTTTAGAAAAATCTGATTTCCAAATTCGAAGCCACATGAAATTACCTCTGGCCCAATAAAAGCGCTAAGGAACAATAATATGTCTAATGATTAAATGAAGTGGTTCTCTGAAAAGTTACAATAGATTATATATATATATATATATATATATATATATATATATATATATATATATATATATATATATATATATATATATATATGTGTGTGTGTGTGTGTGTGTGTGTGTGTGTGTGCGTGTGTCTGTCTGTCTGTTTTGTATAAGTGTGTGTGTGTGTGTTTAACTCATTTATGAAGGCTTTATCATTTCTGTTTCGTCTGTCAAAATAGTTTCACAACAATTTTGACTATCAGTTACTGCACGATATCTTATAACGCAGTGAGCGCTGCCCCAATTAAGTTAATGACAGTTATGTATGCATTTGCGTTGCCTTGCATTTGCATGAAGACAACATGATATCTCAACTTATGATTCAGTATTTTTAACATAAACGAAAAGAGAATTTTGGTACGATTTTAGAAAAAAAAAAATATCTACAGATCTTATTTTTAATTTTGTTGTAATTTATATACTGTATTTGTTAAACGTCTTTATTTATGTCCTCTTTATAAGAACATAAACTTCTCAAGAAATAGTTAACTAGATACCTGGTACGAATGATCCCTGTTTAATTTGCGATTATATTTCCTTAAACATCACTTTCAAATTGTCTTTTATTGCCAGTTAAACGAAGAAAATGTTCTATTTTGATTTGATATTATTTGTCAATATATTTTAATTCTCCACGGGGGAAATTTTTGCATCCAAAAGGCTCGAATTTCAATTAATAGCCTAAACAAGCTGTAAATAGAATGGAGATAATTTTCGCTAAGGAACCAAAGTTCTTGCAAATACAGGGTAAACCTAATTATACACTGAATCATGCGTGAATTTATGTTTATTATATCTGTAATATTTACTTAATGTCTAGTCTGTAAAGAAAGTATCACTAATTGGAAATTATAGTCATTACTTCATACAACTACTTTTTAGTTTTCTGTAAAAGAAAACTATTGTGCCGGCTTTGTCTGTCCGTCCGCCATCAGATCTTAAAAACTACCGAGGCTAGAGGGCTGCAAATTGGGATGTTGATCATCCACCCTCTATTCATCAAACATACCAAATTGCATCCCTCTACCCTCAGTAATTTTTTTTTATCTAAGGTTAAAGTAGCCATAATCGTACTTCTGGCAACGATATAGGATAGGCCACCACCGGGCCGTTGTTAAAGTGTCATGGGCCGCGGCTCATACAGCATTATAGCGAGACCACCGAAAGATAAATCTATTTTTAGTGTCCTTGATTATACGCTGTACAGAAAACTCGACTGCGCCGAAGAAACTTGTCCGCATTTTTACTTGTTTTTTCTAAATTATAATCATGATATCAAATTGCTTATTAGATTCTGGCCATGTTTATTATTTGCATTACATTTCAAGGTTGTAGGCCTTGATGTTATTGAGTTGTTTATATTTTATCCTTAAATCTACCTCAGTGTTGCTACATTAACATGCCATAGAGTCTGTCTCATATCGTAAATATCGGTAGCTTGTTTTATTTTATTTTTAGCCATTGCCATGTATTAAAATATATTATTATTTATTGCTTTTAGGGTTTTAGTGGAATTTTACGCATTAGACAGCCAAAATGTTTTTTATATCCAAAGTTTCTTTTACTTCTGTGTGTATATATATATATATATATATATATATATATATATATATATATATATATATATATATATATATATATATATATATATATATATGTGTGCAGTATATTCATAAGCAGGAGAAACAGGAGCATGTGATCGACCTTATAAATTGTTGCTGTTGTATGTGCAAACAAGAGTATTTTTCTTACGTGTAAATAGTCTTTCCTCCTAAATTGTTTACGCGTGTAAACTTACCGTCAAACAATCTTTCCGCTTAAATTGTTTACCCCTGTAAACTTACGTGTAAACAATCTTTCCACTTAAATTTGAGACTGCAATATAAATGGCAATTTACGCCTGACTCTATGGGATACGTACATGTATAATATCATCCGAAACAAAGCAGGTACCAAACCGGTACAGTACTCATGTTTCTGCATCGAAGGTAAACTTAATGACGAACCAAATCATTTTCCAAAGCGCTTTAAAAAAAAAAAAAAGGACGATTGTGCAATTTAATCCGCTTTCATGTTACAATTCGTGCAATGCGCGTTTGATTTGAATTCCAAATATTACTCAAAATGGTTCCTTTTTATCACCCGAAAATAGAGCGATTTGATGGGTTTTACACGCCGGGTAATTTGGGGGTTATAATGGCGTTTGTCGTAAACAAACATATTTGTTTATCAGTAAAACACAGAAAAAGTTTCCTTTGAATAACATTGTGTTATAATTTTCGGGCGATAATTGCATGACACTTCATGAATGTATAGGTGTTGCCTATACATACATACATACAGTACATATATATATATATATATGTATACTGTATATATGTATGTATATATACATATATATATATATGTATATATGTATATATGTATATATGTATATATGTATATATATATATATATATATATATATATATATATATATATATATATATATATATATATATATATATATACACGTATGTGGGTATGTATGTGTGTTTAAAATCATACCTATTATTTCTTTAGTCAGTGAGCATCATCCCTCTGCTGTGTTTATTAAAACTTTTAATATTAATCAAGAAGAATGCCTTTATTTATGTAATACATTATACGTTTACATCAGAACTCTAAAAAAAACATAGATTCAGGTTGTTTTCATTTACTGAAACTCATTGCGATCTGGCAACTAAGGCTGTTTATTAATCATTACAAGACTTCATGGCCAAGTGAGGAGAAAACCCATCAGGAAGTTTTTTCTTTCCTTAAATATGCTTTTTTTTTTTTGTAGTCTCAAAAGACGGAGTTTGACTTCCACGTTCCTTCAGTCTTCGTGAGAGAAACCTCGGTGCAAACTGCGGTAGATTTTCTCAGCGAAACGTTACCTCCGAGGATTCGGGAAAACATCGAGTATTTTGTGAGAACTGTGATTTCTCTCTCTCTCTCTCTCTCTCTCTCTCTCTCTCTCTCTCTCTCTCTCTCTCTCAAATGGAAATACTTTTTCACTGGTAATTTCGTCGTTCTTAAGGTGCAGAAATAAACTTGCAGCAAAAAAAAAAAAAAAAAACTTTAATTTTCGCAATCCCTCGTACGGCCTAACTAGGAGAGGTTTCTTTCAGATAAATTTTACAACCTCTCGACCAGCACTGGATATCGTTATTGGCAATAAACAATTAAAAAATGGGCCGCAGTTTCTCTGCGCCGTCGAGTTCTCTGTACAGCGTATAATCAAGGCCACCGAAAATAGATCTGTCTTTTGGTGGTCTCGATATAATGCATCAAAAGCATCTAATTTGAGCAATGAGTTGTAGTTACTCAGAGACGAAATGCCAAGACAACTGAAGTCATGTTGTTTATATTCATATTTTTCATAAGGAAATTTACAGAGAAGCAGATTAGCATGTGAAAGCACGTATCAACTAACGAGTTAAGTTCTAGGACGGCACAAAATGGCGCTCCCGGAACAAAAACTCGAATTCTTTTCTTATGCAAATGACGTCTCTTTCATTGTGGGTGTTTATTACCTTTGGTAAAAGAAAGAACGGTTCTTCTTTTCCGAAAACACACACACACAAAAAAAATATTATGAGTCGTTTGTTTGTTTGTTTGTTTGCCTTTCATTGACTGGTTCTTAGCCAGGGGTGCGAAGCCGATTCCAAAGGGGTGCTTGGATGCCTATGAATAATTAAAGCAAAATAAATTTTTTATACGCATGTTATTTTTTCTGTAAAGAAATAAAAATAAAATAAAGTAAAATAAAAATAATAATAATAATAATAATAATAATAATAATAATAATAATAATAATAATAATATAATAATAATAATAATTATTATTATTATTATTATTATTTATTTTTTTCTTTTAGCAATTCAGGGGGTGCGAGAACTGAGTGCTGTTTTGAAACGGGTGCATACATTGAAATAGGTTAAGAACCACTGAAATTTGCAAGTTAATGATTTGGATACTGAGTTGTGCATCTTTTTTTCTCCTGGTTCTATGCCGTTTATACCAAGTTGATGGTGCTTCGTCTGAGCAAAATTACTATTTGTTTTCTTTCAGTAAGCCACCACGTACTTGCTTGCAAAAGGGCATCGGATATTCTCAATTCCTTGCATTGCTTAGTGTCTTATGTTATCTCTGTTGGGTTTTAAATTACTATCTAATCATGCATAGGACGGTGCTATTCAAAGTCAATTTCGTTCAGTTCATTTTTAGAATCTAATTTTCTTTATTACGTTGAAAATTTACGGTGACAACGAACTTTAAAAACCTTTGGGAATTAAGGAAAGATTCAGACGCCAAACCGAATACAGGCGAATTCACAACTTATTATTGAATGCCACTCGACTGTGGGAAACGGTCGTCATCTGCTCTGCTGGATGACGTGAAAGATCCATACCAAGATAAGCTTCAAAGACAGGCATTGGAGAGGGCATCTGATATTGTAAAGGGAAACCCATTTATAACACTCAACTTTTAAGATTCTTCGTATTACCAGTTTTCAATTTTATATTTCACATAGATTCATGGGCGCTGTTTGAGAGAAATGAAAAAAAAAATTCTAGGTTGCAGTATATAACTAATACTAATAATAATAATAAATAATAATAATAATAATAATAATAATAATAATAATAATAATAATAATAATAATAATAATAATAATAATAATAAGGGAAGAGACCTTCTCTGAAAATAATTGCTGTTTCTACGGTAGTCAATTTATATAGAGTCTTCTCTGTTCTTGTACACCAGCTACACGCTAATGAAAAGATTATAAGAAGAATATAGAAGACTCTATATAAATTGAATGCCGTAGAAACAGCCATTATTTTCAATAATAATAATAATAATAATAATAATAATAATAATAATAATGGTACATGAAAGGGTGTTTATAATAGAGGATAATTCAATTATCAACTAAATTAGTGAAATAAAGAGAACGAGGACAAGGAGTCTAAAATATATAATATAGAGAAGCCATGAAAAATCAAATAACAAAAATGAAATTCAAAGGTCAAAGAAGGTTAGAGAGGGATAAAAAAAACTTATTATAAAACAAGGAAGCGTAAGGGACCACGAAGGGTTTGGAGAGAGAGAGAGAGAGAGAGAGAGAGAGAGAGAGAGAGAGAGAGAGAGAGAGAGAGAGAGAGAGAACATTTTATTTCCCACTATTTGGTGTAGTTACTGACTTGATAAATGCCCCATTTCTTGGTCCAGGAAGCGGCTATACAGTCGAAGCAACTGCGCTGGTCACTCTCTGTAGTGCTATACCACAGTAGATGTAAAAAAAAAAATTAAGATCTGATGTCTCTCGTATTACAAGACTCGTAATCGTATACAAACGCATTACACATAAATACTCATACGCAGAGTGTATCTAATTTCCTACTAAATGGTGTATTTTACGTATTCTTGTGAAGGAAAGTTCAAAAGATGAAAGTGACGCTCTTGATAACGTTCAGTAATAGGTGTAGTGTCCCGTCACAGGCACTCTTCCAGAACTGCCCTCCAAGAGCGAATACTTCCATCAAGATATAAATTATGAATGGTGTGAAAGCTTGAATCCAGTGCTTATGTCATGTTGCTTTTGATTAAGCGGGCTTTTTGCCAGATCGGGCTCTTGCTCACAGAGCAGTCCGTAATGCGCATAATATGTCAGACGTGATGTAACTAAGCTAATCTTTGTGTAATTATAACTTAAAGCGATGCCTCAGTTCTACGCAGCCTTTATTTAGGCCTAATCTTACGCGGGAGAGTTGATAAAGAAAGATCACAATTCCTTTGGGAGTCTGTTAAGTGAAGCCTCAGATTTGAAGATTGTTAATAATACTTTCTGGTGGGTCACTTCTACATCGCCAAATAGATGGATTTTCATATTGCTACTTGAAAGTTTCTGGAAATAGAAGGTAAGTGTCAGGACTTTTTTTCTTTCCTATTCCTATTCCTTTGTATTCTAAGTAATATTACGCAAGCATTTCAGTTTCTCTAACAATAATAAAACAAGTAAACAATGCGTCAAAGTTTCTTCGGCGCAATCGAACTTTCTTCACAGCGTATAATGCTGCATCAGCCGCGGCCCATGAAACTTTAAGCCACGGCCCGGTGGTGGCATATTCTATATCGTTGCCAGACGCACGATCATGGCTAACTTTAATCTTAAATAAAATAAAAATTACTGAGGCTAGAGGGCTGCAATTTGGCACGTTTGATGATCAACATACCAAATTGCATCCCTCTATGCTCAGTAGTTTTTAAGATCTGAGGGCGGACAGAAAAAGTGCGGACAGAAAAGTGAGGACAGACGGACAAATAGCCATCTCAATAGCTTTCTTTTACAGAAAACTAAAAACCAATTACATTATACACTGATAGAACTAGGTCGTGTAGGATATGTGCAATGTCTACTTTATGACTGATTTGTAAATTAAGAAATTTTAAGGGTTTCATTTCTCTCAAAGATTAAAATTTACCCAAGAAGTACTGATTAGCTTCTATTAACTTCAATACTAAAGACAGAACTGACAAATACAAAAAAAAGTCTTTGGTTTCCGGTTCACTTATCACCTCATTCTTCCTTGTCTTTTTTTTTTTTTGACAGAATTTTGGTATATTATAAGACTCGTAAATGTACTGATCGCTTATGACGGGAGTTAATTTGGCAAGAGGCAGGTCCCTAAGTCAGTAATTAGAATTATAATTTAGTCATAATTTTTTTAGTTTCCTGTAAAAGAAAACTATTGAGATGGCTTTGTCTGTCCGTCCGCACTTATTCTGTCCGCCCTCAGATCTTAAAAACTACTGAGGCTAGAGGGCTGCAAATTGGTATGTTGATCATCCACCCTCCAACCATTAAACATACCAGATTGTAGCCCTCTAGCCTCAGTAGTTTTTATGTTATTTTTAAGGTTAAAGTTAGCCATGATCGGGCGCCTGGCACAGTTAGAGGTGCCAGCCGCCGACGCATCTTCACTTGACCGCATCTGGGAGCAACTGAGCGCTGCCCGGTCGTGGTTGAGAATTTCATACTGCAGCACATCGAGAGTTTCATACAGTATTCGGCATTATACGCTGTACAGAAAACTCGATAGCGCAGAAGCTTCGGCGCATTTTTTACTTTTAAATTTAACCGTTCCTTTGTACATCCAGTATAAATCTTGATGAAATGAATAGAACCTATGTTTCAAAATAAACGTATTTGTCAAAGTACGTTTGGTTTTCCTCGGTACCAAATAGAGAAGAAGAGACAGACAGACAGAAGAGCCCTCGTTTGGACTACTTGCTGTTTTTGACGACCAGCAAACTATCAGAAAATCCTAGTACTTTGGTAAATTCAGCAAAGTATCTCATCAGTTTGTAATTAAATGAAATAATTAAAAACAACATCGGTGCATCCTTGCATCACAGTTTTAAACCTGTCATGAATATCAGAAACACGAGTAAAGTAGATCAGACAAAAATAAAAGGACCATCCTCGTGCCTAATCGATAAACTAACTAATTAATTAACATAATCGGAGAGTCCCTTATATATCATTAGGAAGCCTTCGCTGTATACCAAAAAGATTTTCCTTTTGAATTACAAATGAGCTCCTGTTACGTGCGAAAAACTTCTAAACGAAGCTCATTAGCTTCCCGGTCTCTTTTGAGTCAAAATGGCCTCTCTCATGTTACATAATTGGTGGCAAAAGGATTTCTTTATATATTAATTTCCGGTAAAATACGAACTAGGAAATGGCTTTCTCGACGTTGGTACTGACTTAAGGGATCAATGATTGGTGTATAACTCGCGTGCCCACCTTAGGTAATTCTATGGGTATTTTGTATCGTTTCCTTCGTCTTTTGCTCCTCATACGTTCGAAACCACTAGTTAAGATATCCAACATATTAGCAACGTCATACCTACATTTTTACCTTTATTAATGGTTAGTTAAATACGTAAGGCCAGCCATCTTGGAGTCCAGAAATGTAGACAATAATAATAATAATAATAATAATAATAATAATAATAGATGACGAAGTAGCGCCAGGACTCAAGCAGGAGAGCGTGCTATCAGAAACAGCGCACATAGTGAGAAAAGTGATGGACTCCTTAAGTAGGCAGGATGCAACCCGGAACCCCACACTAAATACCGCCCAGTAGAATAGGATGACTGAGATGGAAAATAATAATAATAATAATAATAATAATAATAATAATAATAATAATAATAATAATAATAATAATAATAATAATATCGGAAAAGGGATTAGGATAGATAAGTAACACGTACAGACCTCTGAAGTCAATAAGATTGTCAAGATGCTTCAATTTTCTTTTTTTCTTCTTTTAAGAGAAAAAGTGCTTTAAATAGATTTCTATCGAGTTGTATACGAAAGTACAAAAAAGTACGTGTATTGTCCCAAAACCTATCTGCGAAAAATATTTCTCGGGAGAAAACCACAAACTCGACTAAAGTTAACTGTATCTGGAGGAATATTAGGAAGCTATTTATTGCGTACTGAAAAAAGTTTCAGAATCACACAAGATGCTGAAATACGAACTGGTAACACCGGGAAATCAGCAAGGCATAAAAGAACTTTTTACCTATTAAGAAAAATGTCCATTAGGTAACAGAACATTTATATTTAATTTCTTCGTGAAAAACAAATACTCGGTTTGGCCCTCGACTATTGGGAGCGTTCCACTGATATAACGGAAGCAGTGCAAGAACTAACGAAGGATGTCATTACCGGTCGCTTCAGTAATTGCTGTTTACGTAGAACACGAGAAGGCGAGTGAATGTAATTAATTTTTGACGCGAAGAATGGAATAATATTAGCTCCTGGACTTCAATTTGATAGTACTTTGAATGGTAGTCAATTAAGGCCATTATGGCCTATATCGAATTATCGTGCCTTGAATAAATTTTAGGATGGTTTGTACGGGTGATTACGCTTTATACGGCCGGAAATTCATCATTAATAATAATAATAATAATAATAATAATAATAATATTATTATTATTATTATTATTATTATTATTATTATTATTGCTGGTAGTTGTAGGATACCAGTTCCATAGCAGTGGCAGATGATTCTGTTCTTAATGGAGAGTTGAAAATAGAGGCTAGGTAAAGTTACAAGAGCTGGACTGCTGGTATAAATTATGAAAGCTCGACGGTCTTTTAGATAATATGTCACTTATAGACATATCAGGCATTCCAAATGAGGGGCTTCCTTTTCTCTCTCTCTCTCTCTCTCTCTCTCTCTCTCTCTCTCTCTCTCTCTCTCATGCTTTTTTTTTGTAATCGAGAAAAAAACGTAATTTGCTCCATACATCTCGTGAAATTCACGTCATACTAATTCCCTTCATTATGAAATGGAAAATCTTTTTTGGCCGTTTGTAATAATCGAGCAAACAAAAAGGAATTGTAAGATTTAAAGGAAAAAAAATAAAAACGATTGATTTATTGTCGTTCTGAAGGCTGTTCCGTTCACAAAATTTCAAAATTCTTCCAGAGAAAAAGAAAACTGTGAACGTGTCCTACTGCTATTTAGGGTTTTCTTATCATACTTGAATTCCTGAAGTAGAGGTTCCTCACGAGAATCTCTCTCTGAGAAGAGTAAATGGAGCGCAAGGAACTTTTCCCATAAATGTCGTCGCCAATTGGGGCTAACTTAGTGGATGAATTACAGCCAGGGGAAAAGGATCCCTTTGCGTTGACTGTGGAAATGTAGAGTTGATGCGGCATTTATAGCGTAGTTCACAAACTCATGCGTACACACACACACACGCATATATACTGTGTGTGTATATATATATATATATATATATATATATATATATATATATATATATATATATATATATATATATATATATATATATATTATATATATATTATATATATATATATATATATATATATATATATATATATATATATATATATATATATATGTATATATATATATTGGCGGTTTCATAAACCATCGTCTCTACCATTACTTAAACTTCGAAATGAGTGAAAGGAACGTTTCAGTGAGATCCTGGCCGTTGTCTTGAGGACTAGACATCAAAGCCCTCCTTTCTCCACCTATTAAGTTCAATGACAATTAATAAGATTTTGTGTGCAAATAATTTGTCCTGGGATTTGCGTGGGTATCCAGCGCTGTTAAATTACTTTTAATTTTCTGTAAAATAAAACTTTTGTGCCGGGTTGTCTGTCCCTCTGCACCTTTTCTGCCTGCCCTCAGAACTTAAAAACTACTGAGGCTAGAGGGTTGCAAATTGGTATGTTGATCATCCACCCTCCAATCATCAAACGTACCAACCTGCAGCCCTCTAGCCTCAGTAGTTTTTACTTTATTTAAGGTTAATATTACCAGAATCGCGCTTCTAGCAACGTTATAAGATAGGCCACCACCGGGAGGTGGTTAAAGTTTCATTGGCCGCGGCTCATACAGCATTACACCGAGATCACCGAAAGATAGATCTATTTTCGGCTGTACAGAAAACTCGATTGCGCCAAAGAAACTGCGGCCCATTTTTCACTTGTTTCTGTTTGATTTTAGGCTACGGAGTCAGAAGAGTTTCATTTTCCAGGCTTATGCCTCTCAACTTTTCTAATGAATGGGCAAGCAACGAAGGAACAATTTTTAATTAGAGTATGGTTAGGGCAAGACCAGGAAATTTAATTCTACAACAAAGACTTATTATCGAGATCCTTTGCAATTAAGAGTTTGTTTGCGACTTTATTAACTAAAGATTACTAACAGAGAAAGTATATTCCTATAACGGAGACCGAGTTAGATTATCAACTGTTGTAATTACATTTTTGATTAGTAAAATAACTAGAACATTGCGTCTTCGTCCACCAGTTAATCTGCATATCTGCCTGATCAGTTCAGTTTAAGACGAATAACACTTCTATACATCAATGTTACATATCTGTTGTGAGAGAGAGAGAGAGAGAGAGAGAGAGAGAGAGAGAGAGAGAGAGAGAGAGAGAGAGAGAGAGAGAGAGAGAATTAACACGCATTCGAAAAAATTAAAACCCGTCAACATTTGGATTTTCGTCCTTGGAAATCTTAAAACATTTTAAGGACAAATGGACAAGACATGAATTGCTTTAGTGCACGTGCACTCTCAGTCTTTGGCTATTCTTGAATTGATACAAATTAACTTTAAGATCCGGGCACTATTCAAGTTTGATATTGAATTAATGCTGCAAATAAATTTTTATTTATACCATAATCAATATGCAATAAAACGTAATAATGAAAAAACACCAAATTATATGTTTTCTTCCTTTAATCTTTTATTCCTTGAACATTTTTAATCATGACACCTTTCTTAGATCAGTAATACCGGTAGGGAATTTTCCAGTGGTTTAATGATACATTATGTAAATTACTTCGATTTCTGGTTGAAAATTGCACGAAGCTCACAGCGCACATTATCCAGAGTGATTATGTTACATCATTATCGGCCATGAAAAAAATAGTCAGCTGACTATATATATATATATATATATATATATATATATATATATATATATATATATATATATATATATATATATATATATATATATATATATGTATGTATGTATGTATGTATGTATGTATGTATAATATTAAATTCAATGAGATATGAGGGGAAGAATCAACAGCAAAGTTACTGACACTGGCAATAATTTAGAAGCATTAAAAACTAAGCGAAGCTTGGTCATATGCGTACATTATTCGCATTTATCCTTTTTTTTTTTTACCTGCAGTGTCATGTCCTATGTGGACCAGATCCAAGGACTAATTTCGCTAAAGGTCATGTCAACAATTCAACATTCACCTGTCTTTATTCGAGAAATTTATCTGACAGGTAAAACATTTATAATATAAAACAAGTAAAAAATACACCAAAGTTCCTTCAGTGCAATCGAATTTTCTGTACGTCGTATAATCAAGGCCACCGAAAATAGATCTATCTTTCGGTGGTCTCGGTATAATGCTGTATGAGCCGCGGCCCGTGAAACTTTAACGACGGCCCGGTGGTGGCCTGGCCTATATCGTTGCCAGCTGCACGATTATGGGTAACTTTATCCTTGAATAAAATAAAAAAACTACTGAGGCTAGAGGGCTGCAGTTTGATATGTTTGATGATTGGAGGGTGGATGATCAACATACCAATTTGCAGCCCTCTGGCCTCAGTAGCTTTTATGATCTGAGGGCGGATAGAAAAAAGTGCAGACAAAAAAAAAAAGTGCGGATGGACAGACAAAGCCGGCACAGTAGTTTTCTTTTCAGAAAACTAAAGAAGTTACTTGGTAATTGCATGTATAAAATTGTCACTGTGGAAGAAAGAGGTTTAGTTTTGGTTCTAAAGGACAATTATTTATATATATATATATATATATATATATATATATATATATATATATATATATATATATATATATATATATATATATATATATATATATATATATATATATATATATATATTTACGTGTGTGTGCGTAAGATAAACACTAAATACTTCACAGCTTAATACAGTCTATCATAATAGCTGTGGAATTTGCAAAATTCACCTCACAGAAGCTTCTTTGTACCAATTTGAATTCAACTGAATCCGGGGGATTAGCAGCAGCCGCTAATGCCCGCTCGTTCATTAGGCTGAACTGAGTTTGTCTCGAAAAGCCTCCGGAATGCTGCGAACATTTAGGTAATGAGGAGAGGAAAGTTATTAAGAACGGGAATGTTATGCTACAGGTCTGGAAACTTTCGTGCATCAAGGCATAATGGAAATATATATATATATATATATATATATATATATATATATATATATATATATATATATATATATATATATATATATATATATATATATATATATGTGTGTGTGTGTATGTATGTATGTATGTATGTATGTATGTATGTATGTATGTATGTATGTATGTATGTATATACATATATTAGCGATGAAATAAAAAAAAAACACTTGTATGGAAACTGTGTTGTGGTTGTTGCTAATCAATGTTTATAGATATAAATAAATATCCTGGAGAAAAATAATGTTCGTTCTGCATAATGCAATGAACAGAGGCCAAAGTATAAACGATAATTTCATTATTGAATAAACAAAAACTTGTGCATTCAACCCGGAATATATTTTCATGGTCCATTTTCATTAGCGCCATTATGCGTAAAATTTCCGGAGCTTTGGAACCGCGTCATTTTTAATGTGCCATTAGTGTACTCATTTCAAAGGAATATGAAAATTCTGCCCATTTACTTACAAGTAAGTAGTATTTTTCTATTAAAAAAAATGGGTGAATACGGTTCCACTGGAATTCACTGTTGAATGTTATTTTCTTTATAGAAAATGTATTCGTAATTAAAATGTAAAATTGGGTAAAAATTTCACATTCAATGTTGACTTTCGCTTATTTTAGGAAGTGACTAAGCTCGTCGGTGTATTTTGAGAATGATTCCTATACATGCGTATTGAATCCTAAACAATCATCCTTAAGATAATTTTAATGACATCAATAATTTAAAGGACTTCATTATTTGTAAATGTCCTTTAAATGTCAAAACAACAATACCTGCTGTCGAAATGGTCTGATAAATATACTGGTACGCTGGTACGGTTGCTAGCGTCGTGGCATGCCGCTCAGATGTCTCGGGTTCGCGCCTCCCACAGGGCGATGAAAATCCAATGTTTCTGTATCATGATCAGTTACTGTCGCAGTGTGGGGTCTGCGGTGGGAGGTTAAAGCCAACATTCTTTGAAAGCTTGAATTTCAAGCCAATGGCCCCTGTGTGCTTGTTCTATGTGAATAGGTTTCATCTAATGAAATATTAAATAATAATCGTAAGACGTAAGTCAAATTTACTATGCTAATATTTTAAAACATTGATAACCTGTTGCCAGGATTTATAATAACTTCTCGTTTTATCATCCAAGTGGGAAGAGCTTAGAGAAGTTAAAAATTAACAATGTACAATTAAAAACATGGTATATACTGTACATGTAATTGTAATAGAGAGCCATTGCTACAAATTCTTATCTTCCTAACCCTAATGCTACGGCACATTCATGAGTTTTGTGTTTATCATTCTCCTTCATCAGGGTGCTAGTTAATTGCAGCCTTTATAAAAGTATACAACATATTCAAATAAAATGTGATAATATTTATCCTAAAAACAATCTGACGTTCTTCTTATCCTTTATGAAGCAAGCCCCTGACATCTAACCCCAAAAAAGATACACGACATTCTCTACCTAAAACTTGCAATTTATATCTACATAATGAAGACCTCGTCTCTTGCAGTTTTAATTTTTCTTCTCAGGGCTGTGCGTTTTCTTTCTTTTACCCTGTAATTCAATTTAGGATGCTAACATCTTAATGGCAGTGTCTTCCTCCTGGTCTCTGGACGAAGAATTCGCGTTGTCTTACGGCGGCTGGGTTTGAAAGGAGTAATTACTTTAGTGTTGTCATTTCTCTAGTTCTCTCTCTCAAATGTAAATACATATACACCCACACGCGTTCCAGAACATTATATATATATATATATATATATATATATATATATATATATATATATATATATATATATATATATTTTATATATATATATATATATATATATATATATATATATATATATATACACTGTATATGTATATATATATATATATATATATATATATATATATATATATATATATATATATATATATATATATATATATATATATATGTATATATGTGTGTATGTGTGTGTATCTCTGGTGCAACACTATATTGTAACCGGGAATAATGAGTAAAAAACCACAATAATGTAAATGAGAGACTGTATTTTTCGAAAACAAAAAATGGTTAAAAAAAGTTTTTTAACATTTATTTTAACTCTTTTTTATTTTGGAAAATACAGTCTCTCATTTACATTATTGTGGCTTTATATATATATATATATATATATATATATATATATATATATATATATATATATATATATATATATATATATATATGTATATATATATATATATATATATATATATATATATATATATATATATATATATATATATGAATGTATATATGATAATGAGTATTTATTCTTTTTTAAATACGGAGTTATCCGTTTGGGAGACCTATATAATATTTGTCACGTCTCTGTGATTAAAGCCTGGATATCTGCACCAGATTATCTTAGATAATTACCTATGCAGTTTTTCTAACTTATACAGCTGTTATGCAACTTACAGGTCCGATAATGGACACACAATGATGGACAAAAAATTAGTCACAGCACTTCATCAAAAATCTTTGCACCACAAAAGTAAGAGTTGGCTGGAATGAAAGAAGTTTGCCCCCAGTAAATTAGAAAACTTTAAAAATGGTCGATAGTTGAGCAAAGACACTTTTGATGTCGAACCTAATAAAAAGTGCATTAAGGCCGCCACTACCGCTCAATTATACCTGCGCAGTTACGCCTGTGCGGGCAAGACTGAACCCACTAACGCTCAGTTATACCTGTGCAGTTATGCCTGTGTAGGCAAAACTGAACGTTAGTGGGTTTAGTTTTGCCTGCGCAGGCCAATGTGCAGGCATAAATGCACAGGTATAACTGAACGTTAGTGGCAGCCTTTAGGAAGGAAGGAGAAGAAAAATAAAGGGTAAAATATTTATGTATAATACAAGGTTTCATTAATATTCTCCACAGACAATATATAATATATATATATATATATATATATATATATATATATATATATATATATATATATATATATATATATATATATATATATTGTAATTCTGAAAAAAAATCTTTTTACCAAATATATCCTTTAAATTGGAAACAACTTTAAATCCTTAATGGCATTAAATGCTACAACGATTAAAAGCCGTTTTATGTTATAAAATATAAGGAGTATGAAATAAAAAAAAGTTCTTGAATTAATACAAAACTGATAAACAAATAAGTATAACGTAAAATGATAATAGTTAGGCCTTTTTCATAATAAAACCCAACATAAAACTTTAGTGAGATAAAACTTTTATTTCTTGCGATTTCGTTGAGGAAGAACACGAAGACACTCAATGAAGATTTATGCAAATTTCACCTTGTCTGAAAACTCCTCGTCTAAAATGACTTTCGATGGTTTGAAAGGAAACCTCCATCGCCAATTAAGAAAGCTGCAGAGTCAGTGAGAGCTCAATCAAACGAGAGTAGGTCATTGTACCGCTTTGACTCCGGTCAGACTGGAATTTTCAAATCCTTTCGGGAATTTCTAGAAATGAGCGTGGTGTTGAAACTGGAGAATCGTTTAGGAATGGAATGGAATGGAATGGAACGGAATGGAATGGAATAGAATATAGAGTTTAGGCCAAAGGTCAAGCGCTGGGACCTATAGATGAAAGAAAGTTAATATGAATGGAGGTACAGTAATAGAAATGAAAGGGGTTGCAGCTAGGTGCCGAAGGGGCGCTGCAAAGAACCTTTAGTAATGCCTACATTGCACCCCGCGAGGTGCACTGACAGCATTAGCCCCCCACCGGGGGAGAATCGTTTAGAATCACGACGACTTGTACCTGAGTCTACCTGTGAGCTTCGTGATGCCAGAGCTATTTAAGGAGTGGTCTGTAGATTGGAGGTTTGACTTGTAAATATTAGGCTGAGGGTGATACATCGTTCAAGAAAATAAAAGTAGGTCGATTAAATAAGAATTGTGAGGATTTTGCCACTTACTTTAACCTCACTTTAAAATTATTATTATTATTATTATTATTATTATTATTATTATTATTATTATTATTATTATTATTATTATTATTATTATTATTATTACCTGCAACCGATTTAATAACCACGGATTATATCATACCGATACTATATAATGTTATATAATCAACATGTGTTTGGTCACCTATATTCTGTTGAACGAATGTATAATGCATGACCGAAAACGTAAACTAAGTATTATGGGTACCCTAATCTTTCATACCTTCGCCACTTGAGACATTTATCAATACCTTAACGATGAATCTATTTAATTTACAACTTGAGTCTGGATACGGGTAAACAACCAGCATATTGACACAGGTGCCAATAGAGCAGTGCTTTCCCGTGTAGACGGACACGAAAACACACACACTAAAGTATGAGAGAGAGAGAGCTATCACCCTTGATTAAGTTTAACAGTACATACGCATACGCAACAGTCTGGACTGAGAAGCAATTTGAAAATTTCAGTGTTAACGGATGTACTTAATGGAAAAATGTTAGTGTTAGTAACACCAGTCCATGAAATGTTTTAACATATACGGATAATAATGTCAATGTTTGTTTGTCATAGGCCAGTGAGTTAGATTGCTTGCCTTCAAGAGGTAGCACTTGATGTTAGACTAAACTTTTTCTAAGGACCAAATTATAGCAACAATTGTAAATGAAATGGGAAAGTACCTGCCCAGTCTTCAATTATTTCTTATGCCAATTTTACATTCCACATGTTTACGCCGAAATATAAAAAAAAAATCACCTAACATCTCGGAATCCACAAAATGTTACTTTGATAGTGTAAGCTATTTTTGTGAATAACTTGAAGACAAATATTATAAAATATCTATAAGAAAAACTACACATTAAATGATAGTATCCGTCAGAAACCTCTCAGTGCTAGTTTCTGAGAAGACTTGGAAAACAAAAATGGATTTTTTTCTTTTTTAATTTACGATATATACATATATATATATATATATATATATATATATATATATATATATATATATATATATACATATACATATACATACATATATATATATATATATATATATATATATATATATATATATATATATATATATATATATATATAGAGAGAGAGAGAGAGAGAGAGAGAGAGAGAGAGAGAGAGAGAGAGAGAGAGAGAGAGAGAAATACATATATATCCGTTTGTGTATGTCTATGCTGGTGATAAAGTAATTATAAAGGGCTAACAAATACACATACACATATGTTTAAAATTACATTGAGTGAATGGGATCCAGACATTTCCTGGAGGAAGCCATACGATGTCTTGACGTCAAAGGAAACCACTGAGGCTTTCCTTTTGGCACCACAACATCAATCAGGTCCTATTCATAGGAGTAGGCTAAACTGCCATCTGCCCGGTCAATATGGAACAGCTCGCTCTGTATTTATGTGTTCGATCATTCAGAGTCAGCATTGTTATATATTACTTTTTTCGGTTTGCAAATTAACTCTTTAACGACTAATTGATTGCACAAAAAAGGAGGGTGTTACATTTATCAAGGTAACTGAAAATGTTTTACATAGGAGCGAGAAAGTGAATCCTAAAGAAAAACAAATACACTTATCTCTGAGGTAATATTCGAGTATCTTCGCAGATCTGAGAAGAACTTAGTAGAAACGCTTAAAATCGAATATTTTAGAAAGTTACTATCAACTTTAATATTCTTCTTAGAAATGCTCGTCTTCATTTTCTATGTAATAATATAAAATTATAAACTACTATAAGAATAAGCGATAATGTTTGCTATAATCTGACATTTAGTTAAACAGATATTAATGTATAAAGACTTCAATATTTTAACATTGCTTGATGTAAAAAAAATTACGAATACAGTATCAAAATAAAGTTATCTTATTATCGAAATATTTATGAACATTTGAATACTACCCAATGCTAAAACTGGAAGCTATTTGTGTTATATTGAAGCTGATTATTAATGCCTAAATGAAACAAGTTTCAATTGACAATAGAAGTGACCCTTAAATGTAATGAATACTCTTCCCTTATTCAACTTTCCTCACTCACTCTCTCTCTCTCTCTCTCTCTCTCTCTCTCTCTCTCTCTCTCTCTCTGTATATATATATATATATATATATATATATATATATATATATATATATATATATATATATATATATATATATATATATATATATATACATATATATATATTACACTGTAGTATTACAGGAAAAGACATTCATATACATATATATATATATATACACACATGCTTTAACGAAATGCTCATGTCCCTTTATGAATGACGCCTTAGGTTAAATTTCGGACATTATTGATTACTTAGCGTTTATTAAAATTTTTGCTATATTGGACGAATGCTTAGCATCCACTGTGTCTTAACGGACAAGGCGTAAATATACCGAGATTCCGGCATGAAACCTGAAATAACGACCACATTCTTCAAGGTCTCTTCACCACCAGAAAAAGGCAGGCTTGGTTTATCGACAGGCAATGCATTTTCTTCGGCCTCTTTCCATGAAGAAAAATGTACTTCCTGGAAACAACCTTAAAGATGGCAAGACTATGCTCTCTACAATGCTGCTGCTTCCGGGAAACATTCATAGATTATTATAATATATTCAGTAATTTGATGAAAAATATATTGCATAGTTTATCAAGCAAGCCAGTTTATCATAACTTCAGCTCTATCACTGACGTTTTGAGAGTTAATGATTATTCAGTTTGCTGAAGATATTGTTGCTGGGAATAATGCTGAGTATTTTATGCAACATAACAGCTTATTGTAAATATGTATTGATTTACTCTAAGCCTATAATGAATTTCTGACGTTATCTCGTTAAGTGCCACTTATTGTTTAATAAATTAGAATGATCACTGTATTAGACATAACTGCAAAGATTTAACGAATAAATCGGTCTAAAGTTTACAAGTTACACGAAGTTAACTGGAACAGCAATTAATTTTGATGCCATTAGTAGTTAATTATGTTAATGGCTGCATTTAAAACTGCACAGTGGGCTAGTAATTCATTCATAGCTGAAAGTGGCACATGATACCTCGCTGTGTCCAAAAGATTACAAAAAATGATTTCAGGCATAATCATATTTATTTTTGCCTCCGAAGCAAAGATACATTTTTCAATTTAAGGTATTTGATTCTTATTAAGGATACATACACACACAATCACACACACACACACACACACACACACACACACACATATATATATATATATATATATATATATATATGTATGTATGCGTGTATGAATAAAAGTGGACTCTGTGCGTGTGTATGTATAAAAGTGAACTGGAATAACACCACTAAATCGGAAACTTCTTCATTAATGTTCTCTCAGGATCAAAAACTATATCGGTGAGCGTAACTAAGAAGTGTTAGGAAATCGTGATGTTGAGAGGCCATCAGGGCTACGAAAAATACGATCATATAGGATTTTAAATGAACAACGATCAGTTAAGTCACTTTCCTGTTAAATTGTCATTCCGCTATTTGATCACCTTTGCCATTTGAATTATGTTTTGTTTCTATAAGCTTGCGTGTTTGTTTAGCAGGACTGCGTGATTAATTATGAAGAAATTTCATGAAAAAAATCAAGAGAGAAATTATTAGGTATTGAGAAGATAGGAATGTAATTTTTGGAAATGGAGTATAAAATTTCGGCCAAAGCCTATACAAGCGCTAGGACCTATGAGGTCATTCAGCGCTGAAGGGGGAATTGAGAGGAAAAAGTTTTGAAAGTGTAACAGGAGGAAAACCTTGCAGTTGCACTGTGAAACAATTGTTAGGAGAGGGTGGAAAGTAACATGGGAGAAAGAGAGTATGAATGGAGTGACAGTAAAAGGAATGATAGGGGTTGCAGCTATGGGCCGTAGGGACGCTGCAAAAGAACCTTAAGTAATGTCTACA
>JANJGK010003696.1:10000-79805 GCA_039081455.1 Macrobrachium rosenbergii | reverse complement strand
ATTTTAAATATTTAATCTTATTCTCTACCCTTTTTAAAGACAGTGCTCCTGTTTCTCCTGATTTTAGTGGATCTTCTGATGAATCAAAGTTTAAACGTCAAGGCTTGTCCATGTATCAAGCTATCTGTCTACAACAGATACACGTACACGCACACATACTGTATATATATATATATATATATATATATATATATATATATATATATATATATATATATATATATATATATATATATATATATATGTATATATATATATATGTGTGTGTGTGTGTGTGTGTATACGTTATTATCATTGTATCATTTCGTCGTCAGTAGTTTGGTCTTCCAAGACTAAACTTTTTTTCCGAGGTTAGCAACTCGGTGGAGTGAAATATTGAAAAACTTTGTGCTACTTTGCATATCCGCATTTTCCAGGAAATGATGCTTCATTTTGGAGAGGAAGGCCTTTTAAAAGTTGTAGACGATATTACACAAAAACCATTATTGGTGAGTGTTCTATTACCCCATTTTTGCTGCAGTACGTAAATGTATAGATAAACCTTTGCACATATCTACACACAGTCATTCACACAAGCGCATACTTAAAACTATACACAAAAAAAAATATATATATATATACATACATATATATATATATATATATATATATATATATATATATATATATGTATATATATATATATATATATATATATATATATATATATATATATATGTGTGTGTGTGTGTGTGTGTGTGTGTGTGTGTGTGTGTGTGTGTAATTTATTTTAGAAGTTTTCCTTATGATATCCTTCCATCTAATTTAATCGTCTCAGATGAATCAAAATTCAATTTGTAGTTAACCTACTTTTGTTCTCTCTTACATTTTCATATATCCTTAGTTCATTTCCTTTCCTTTCCAGTCAGGCTGTCAGTCTATTTGTAGCTCCGCTCTCCTTTCTGTTGAAGCCCTCAGTTTATATCTCCTGTTTCCTCCTTTTCATTTCCTGCTCACATATTCCTTTTCAGGTTAAGTCTTCAGCTTTATCTCTTGTCTACCCCGTTTCCTCTTTAATAAATTGTGATTTTATTTCTTTTTTATTGCCATGTCTAATTGTATCTGGTGGAGTGGAGTCACTCCTTGCCACTTTTATTTGGACTAGATACACTGTCTGTTTGTTCTGTCATATTCCCGTAGTTAATATTGTTTTGTCATCTTAAGACTAACACCAAGAATATTAATAATTCATTGCTCTAATTGAAAATAAAACGAGTGTTTCCTGTTAATTTCCTCTTTATATATGATATAAAAAAGTAGATCTCTTAGATACTTATTTATCAGCAAAGTAAAAAATGCATTTTTTTTCGCTACGCAGGGTAAACTCACCAAAGTAGTCGTATCGAGAGAATGATTGTCCTTTATTCCTCTACAATTTCCTACATTTATTTCAAAAGAGGAGAAAATCTTATATTATTAAAAAACTAAAATGAAAATAAGGAAATTAAGTGAAAATATTCCAGAGCGCTTCTTTTCCAAGTAGCCTTCAACCATTCAGGCTTGAGTGAAAATATGTGGTTGCTAGAGTCCCTCACGAAAGGGAGTTCGTTCAAGCGGAAAATGGAATGTTGCCTGTTTACAGAGTCTCAGATCAACTTTACGGAGGGAAAACTATAGAGAAACATATTTTTTCCGATTCAGTGAGGATTACCTAGAATGCGAGAGAGAGAGAGAGAGAGAGAGAGAGAGAGAGAGAGAGAGAGAGAGAGAGAGAGAGAGAGAGGGGAGGGGGGCGGAAGTTTGGTGTCTGCAGTGACGTCTTCTACTTTTTCTCGTAACAAAACATAAAAGAAAAAACTTGCTCTTCCATAACAGGTATAAAAAGAACTACATTCACATATATGTGTATGTAGGACACATAGCGTGCTATCATGAATATAATATACAAATGATTATGAATACATTGCCAGTTACCAAGCAATCGTCATAGATGACATAAAAATCGTCACTAAACTCGAAACAGTAAAGTAGAGTTTCAAGTGATAAAAATTTTAACTTAATAATTCTGAATGCTTTTGACAGATGGGTGTCAGAAGGCATTTACTGGGCTACTGATATCGGTAAGGAAGTCAAATTAAACAGTGGAAATAATTCACTTGAGCAATTTTGGTAGTCTGAATTAAGTATTTAATGACACTAGCAGGCTCAAATGGAAATAATTTATTATATTCTAATAAAAAAAAATGGAAACTCCTGATGATGACTCCTTAGTTAGATGTTGTTATTCTGTAATTACAGTGTTATAAAGCTGTAATTTTAATCATGTTTGTCATTGTTTTTATCAATCACAAAGGATTCTTTTAAATATGATGGAGTTATAAATTAAAAGTGACTTCGCTCTGGATTTCTAATTTGTTTTATGTTAATTTTTTTTATAGTGCAGAAAGTCGCGTTGCGAGTTTCTGACGACATACTTAAAAGATGTACAGTATGCTTAAAATACAATAAATCAATAATTAAATAAATAAATAAATAAATAAATAAGTAAATAGATAAATAAATAAATAAATAAAGATAAAAAAAGCTTAAGATGTGGAACTTCCTAAAAAAAAAAACATGAAAATGGAGCTTTGAAACACACTGAAAATTAAATTTTGTATTAAAGGAGTTGAAATGTCCTACCATTTCTTACACAGGGCATCCATGTACCTGAACTAATATTCGTTGTTACGTAATTGGTATACGGCAGTCTTGCACTCCAACAATATTTTAACTATGCTTTCATGAATAATCTCAATGTTCTTTTGCTACACACACACACACACACACACACACACACACATATATATATATATATATATATATATATATATATATATATATATATATATATATATATATATACTTACTAATAACTATTTCGAATTTATTTCCAAGCTCCTTGTTCCTCTGTATTTTATATTTTGATTCAATTAGGTTTTGGTTTAAGTGTTTTTTAACGAAATGTTTATATTCCGCTCTTCAGACATCACACCATACAACACTATACTACACTACACACGCAATAAGTTAATATGATTACAAAATTGAAACGTTTTGACGTGAAAGTTCTGCACAAATATAGCAAAGAGAGTGTCTCAGACTTACAATGTTTACTTGTCAACGAACTCCGGCCTCCCGCCCTCGCTAATGGAAGGAAATTTTCTTACGAAGAAAATTAAATCGAAAAGTTGGATCCCGAGATATAAATTCCAGACAAAAGAAAACACCATTTCAAAAACTACGTGATCAGATTCCATAGGGTTGGAGGAAGTATTCTATAAGGACCCTAATCCCACTTTTTATTTTGATAAGTATCACATATGTGATTGGAATATATTTTCAAAGGCGATTGATTCTTTCGCCGTAAAAGTTCGGCGTCACTCTCATGTTTCGGCTTTTGTTGTTGTCAATTAACTTTGCTTCGATCGAAACTAAAATTGACTCTTCCTGTTTATGGCGCTCGGTACCGAGGCCTCTCGCCTCCCTAGAATATTAATATATTTTTACCTAAAATTGTATTACTTTATTATCGTGTACGCAACGCGCTGATTGGCAATATATTTAGATTTTACGAGTATTGTCTAGGTCCTCTCGATGCTCTGCATTTCGAGTTATGGATAGGAATATACAGTTTTGGAAGCATGCAAAATAGTTGAAGGTTGTATATGAAAATTCCTTTTTGGTACGTGCTCTCTGTTTAATTCCTGGTCGTTTCCATATATCGAAGTTCATTTTTTAAAGTACGTGAAACAGTATTATATATATACATATACATTACACACACACATCTTTATATATATATATATATATATATATATATATATATATATATATATATATATACATACATACATATATATATATATATATATATATATATATATATATATATACATATATATATATATATATATATATATATATATATATATATATATATATATATATATATATATATGTATATATATTTTCATGATGTTGCCTTGTAATACGTATATCCTCCTATAATTTTGACATATTTACTTTTTTCATGTGTTATGTTTAATGATAATGATCGTTGAAGTGTCATATTTAGTTTGGCATCAGATCTCAAAAGAACTTGATTAAGTAACTTGATAGCGTAATTTAGAATGGTTAATACAGTTTTAATAGTAACGTAATTTAGAACGAATATCTTTCTTGGTAAAAGCGTAGCTTATGAACACGTGTGTGCGTGTCCACCAGGGCTTGTTTCATTTCAGTTGTCATCAGTTCAGATAAGAGTGAGCGCTTTGTTTTAGGCTAGCGATGACAGGTTTGCAAAACAAATGCCGATTCGTCCCATACGGGCTCAAGACGAGTGATTTCATGTTGTTACATGCGTTGTTCGAGTCACGTATGCCACTTGGAGAGAAAGAATACGTGTCCTGATCAATTACGTCATGTTTTGTAAGATTGCATTCAAAACGTTTTGCTGGGATGACGTAACTTCCTTCTAGAAGCTTCTTTAGTATCTCGCACCCAAAATGCTTTAATGACGTCACTTCCCTGCTTCTAGAAGCTTCTTTAGTATCTCGCACCCAAAATGCTTTAATGACATCACGTAATTGTTTCACGTATTACTGGCATCCTAAAATTTGTTTCATTCTGAATTCTGAGACCAGTCGATTTGGTTCCGTCTCTCTCTCTCTCTCTCATTCCTAATTAGGAAGAGATTACTTGTAACGTAATTTTTTGTGGTCACTTTTAACATTAACTTTTGAGATCTGAATTTAGCAAAGTTATTTAGTTCGTAACGGCGCCTGGTAAAAAAGTGTGTATTGTGTAACGCAGCATGCAGCAAGTGATTTACAGAGGTTTTCACACGTTGTGTAAGGTAACGTGAAATTTTACTTATTGATACCATGGTATGATAAGTTAGGAAGTTGTGGTATGATAAGTTAGGAAATTTTGAACAAGTGAAATCATTATTGATAAATCTTACGTGTATTTTTGTGTGTTTTTCTATTTACAATTTCTTTATATTTTCACGTTTTTTATGTTTGTGATGTAACATTTATTTACATAGCATTGTAAATATTTCTTGGTAATTTAACATTGCATACTTAATTTAACATTGCATACTTAATTTAACATTGCATACTTGATTTCATTTATTGAGATTTTCTTTTTAAATCTTGAGTAATTCTTGATAGTTTAAGTTTTGCTTGATTAATTTAAATTCCTGATAAAGTTTTTGTGAATTAGTTTTGTTTCATAATTTAATTCAAGAATTCATTGAGTTTTGTGTTATTTTCAACTAATAGTAAATTTTTCAGGTTGTGAATTCTAATTAATTGTGAATTCTAGTTATAAACTTTGAATCTGAAAATAAATTTTTGTATTTAACATTTTTAGAAAAACAGTGTTTCATTTATTGACCATCAGTGAATAGGATTGATTGTGTGTACATAAGGCAAAGTGATAAACATGTTTTGTTCTTTTAGTTTTGCTAAAGTGAATTAAGACCAGGGAAACAGTTAGAGTTTTTTGATGGAGTGATGCCCTTTTACTCTAGAAGATTTCTAGTTTAATTTTTGATACCTCACACATATTCTGATGAACTTAGTTTGATTTTTCAAGTGATTGATAAATAAGTTTTTTCTTAAGGGATCACTGTTACCTTTAGAGTACTCAGTCGTAACAATTAATGTTATGAGAGTTCAGGTATCTGGCTGAAGTGAGGTATAATTTTGAATCTTGAGATTAGTTGTGTAATAACCAGGTACTTGATACGCATCGTGACAATATATATATATATATTATATATATATATATATATATATATATATATATATATATATATATATATATATATGTGTGTGTGTGTGTGTGTGTGTGTGTGTATGTGTATTGTGTGTATATACTTATACATATCAAAATAGATATTCTAATGGAATACACACATCAATATATATTTTGTCTAAGTAATACTTATTAGGGTAATTCATGTACTTTAGCTTGTAGAATCAAACTGACGTCGGTTGGCCTGGAGTAATATTATTTACTATATATAAAATGAAATCTCTCAGATAACTTCATCCGTTATGTTATTTGTTTCGTCTAACTTTCATGTAGTTTCTTTGCATGCAGATATCTTTTCAGTAAAGATTATCAACCACTTTCACTGCTCCCTATTTATCTAGCAAATATTTACATGGCATTCAGTTCACCCTTTGAAGAAATCTTTTCTTACTTACTCGTTCCCCTTTATTGCGATGTCACTTTATAGCATTCCCTTCTTCCTTTTATTTGTTTTTTCTAACAGTTTTTCAATATCGTTTACTCATAGCTTTGTCTGGCTCTTCTCTCTACTCTCAACCAAGTGGTTACATTCTCCCGGTGCATGGATTTTTTTTTTCCACAGGGTAATGGATATTGATCCTGAATTTGTATTTTTCCTCTCCACACGCAAAGAAAGGTCCTGAAAGTTTTGCATTTTACCACTACCAAAAAATTCATGCTTCAGAATTGACAAACGTTCGCCGGGCGTGAAAAGGGAACAAATTTCTTTATGGCTTTAAGAAAAATAATTAGAGAACGAAATATAATTAACTGGTGCCTGATTTTTTGTTAGAAATTATTTTTGGTAGTCGTGATATGTCTTAATATTATATTATTAAATAGCCCAGCTTACTTTCCCAAGCATTTGCACTAACTGCCGATTAAACATAGCAATCGTCTGACTGAACCATACGTCTCCATTTTCTTATACAGTTTTGCGCATGTTATGTTAACCAATATAGAAATAATTAAATATTTTACTGCCTGTATTTTTATCATTAGTCCCATTGTAAATAAAACATTCGTCACATCTGACTTCATTAAAGTAACTTAGACTGACTACAAATATTCATCTTTGGATTATCAGTGACAACTGGATGTTATGAATTATTTCACACTGATTCAAGACATAAGTAAATAATTTTACTTAATCGTGATGCATATCTATCTCTTAATACTTTTCGTTTGGGAATGTTCTCGAATATACATTAGAGCTAAGTACGTATTACGTTTAACAAACCGTAATGGCTTCTATTCGTAAAAAGAGCAAAATATTAATCAAGAGATTCGGCGGCTTCTTAAAGGAAACTCTGTTTAATTCCGTGATTAATATTTTGTTAAACAATAAAAATACTCCATAATTTGTAATATGTTATTTACTGCAATGCTACTCACTGTCCAAGATTACTCTGTAGTGTGCAGAAACCTTGTCTGAGTGGCATTACGGTAATGGAGTTCCAGGATAAATACTTTTGATTTGTGTCAGTGGAAGTTACAATGCAGCACTGCGCTCTCACGGAGAATAAAAAGCTAAACGCTAATGAAGAATTTCTCAATTTTGTTGGGGCCATGCTGTCAAATACATTTCACACCGAGGTAGAAATACTAGTCTATGTTGCAGCGACTCTTAATTACATACATTAAATACTATTGCAGCCTGCAAGAATTCGTGAGATTCAACTTGTTTAGCCATTTCGGCAAGTTATTTTCAATATTCGCATATATGGATCAAAGACAGAATGCTATATTTTAAGATTTTAGTTATGAATGTAGCCTGAAATGAAAAAAAAAAAGAAAAAAAAACGGGAAATAAATGTCCCTTTGGTCATAATTTTTCTCCTACGTTCATTTGATTTTTTTTTTTTTTTTTTTAGTTTCTGTTAATTCTAATGCATTTGCCAATACAAGATCTTAGACTACTGGATAGTGAGTTTGAAATTCTGTGAGTTATTCGTTTTTTCTCAACAACACGTACGGTATAATATTCTTTAATTTATGACAAAAAATGTCATCACAACTGCAAGTGTTGCATTGTTAGCCTTATCTTTATAGAGGGTTAATTTGGACCAAGTTTGAATAACGATGTTGAAAAGAAAGGGGAATATTTAACTCGTTTTCAACAAACGAATGACGTAGAAGATCTCTTACGAAGTCCAGAAAGTTTCCTAAAGAAAAAGTTTGACGTCCACAAAATTCCTCATTTCACTTCTCCTTCGAGTGTTGATATATTCATTTTACATTACCTCTAAGTCTGATAAAAGACTAAACAATGAAAGGATTGAGAAACCCTTCACGAATTCAGAGAGAAAAATTCTAACTCTTGTTATTCTGAGAATAGTATGTGTAGGAGGGTTTGGGAATTACTAGGTATTTCGGAAGTCAGTGTGTAGAAAAAATGGTACACTCTTTGACGTTCTTTAGCGTCTGTCTTGATGGAGCAAGCAAAAGAAGAAGACAAAAAACGTTTAGATCATGATACACAAAGTTTTGAATGTAATAACCCAGTCTGCTTTTTTTTTCTTGTATTTCGAAGAATAAAAGGCAGTTCCTTTTAACAGAATCATTATTCCCATACCTCAAAGCATGTCTTTTGAAGAAGTTATTAATTTGTTAATTGTGAACTGTGCATCTCACGGCACCGTACACCAAGTAATTACGGTTATATAAATAATTATCCTAGGTATATTTTTTTCATTGTTGAATCTACGATAGGAAATGAATAGAAAATATCAATATGAATTCCTAGCTTATCTATATTTACTGCTGTGACGGTGGTATATCTTTGAAGTATCAGTTGGATTGTTTCTCCCCATTCCAATTTTTAAAGATACTGACCATTTCTTAAGTAAGAATAACAATCTCGTATGTTGACAGTAGAAGCTATTTAAAAGGTTAACAACTGGGTAAATATTTGCAGACTATTGGTGTTCGAATGGACTTCCTTTCCTTTGACTTCCACCGCAGTCATGATTGAACCGGCATGCATTAATTTTAATTCATGTGACCAAAAATTATGGCAAGAATTTAAATCATGTATTTGTCTATAATAGTTAAGTGATTAAGGTACAATATGCTTCCAAAATATCATTTCTGGTCACTGCGCTTCAACGCTTGCAGCTAGAGACATATCATTTTTATGACTTCTACATTCATTCTTTGATTCTAAAATTTTCCATCCAAATTCTCGTCACTTTTTTCGTTTTTGTAAATGTACATTTGCTATTGGCTGTTATCCTCTTGCGCACCACTGACTTCACCGATTTGGCCAGTTCTGTGCTCACCACAGTGAAAGACTTAGATTCCAGCAGTCAATACATGTCCCTGTTGACTCTGTCGTACATCTATTAATAATCTTGATGGTCATTTACACTCATCAGTATTTAACTAATTACGAGTTATACCCGATCCTATAATTCTTATAATTCCTTAATTTAGCAGATCCTGACTGATCCTTTTTGAATATTTTGAACATTTTTCTTTGGTTGATATAAGGACCTTTACTTTCTAGTTGCATTGGGAAGCCATACACGCTAAGGTGATGGAACCTTGTGTTGTTCACATCATAAATGGGCCAGTATTTGCTGAACTGTTCGCGCCATTTCTCCTTTTGATGGTTGCGGAGTTGAGATATTTACTGTATTTTTTTTTTTAAAGTCTTGCATGTTGCTAATATTTTTGAGGTGCTACTATTATGGCCTCAGTTATCCTCAGGTTTACGGTAATTTATTATATATGTACAATATATATATATATATATATATATATATATATATATATATATATATATATATATATATATATATATATATATATATATATATATAATATATATGTATGTATGTATGTATGTATGTATGTATGTATGTATGTATGTATATAAAACCAGAGTATGCGGAAGGAAGTTTGTTGGATGTTAGTGAGCTGTCTACTTAGGTATATGAAGCAGCAAGCGTTGCAAAAGCTTCCCGCACAGGAAGTTCATTCTTGTTTCAGCAGTTTAATCTCTGAAGTGGCCTTATGCTTGTCTTTCCTTTTTTATGGACCGCACTCACTTCTAGGGGAAAGGCTTATTGTTAAAAAAAAATGTTTGGGATTATATGCATAAATATGTTTGAACGAAGATACATGAAAAGCAAGCTTGCATTTATGCAAATCTATTATGCAATACAGTGCTTAATGTGCGTACTTCCCAAGAATGGTGGATAATTAAATTTGTTGAAATTTTCGCAGTAAAGATGAACGTGTTGGAATCTTCATAATATTACCAGTTTTAAAAAACGGAATAATTGGAAGCAATTAAGAAATTAGTCTGTTTACGTATATCTCCTATGAAGCTGCTCCCAGAAGTGGAACACAAAGCATTTGTGGACGAAATGTGCTTCCATTAACAATTGTTGCTTGTCAGTTTTTCAGAAGTTGTATTTTGACAGAGAACTTCCGGTATCACAATTGATCCTTGACCCTCTTTTCATACCGAAAGCAACCATATTTGCTGAACAGCTCCACCAGTATGCAGTAAATGTGCCTCGCTGTCGAACTTTTCAGTTCCAGAGGTCTTATTCCTCACGACATTGGCCTATGGAACAGTCTCCCTGAGGAAGTTGTGAGAAGATGCAGTGTAATGTTACCTTAAAACAATTCACGTTGTAATTGACTAAATTATTTATATATTTTATCTTTTTATTTATTAATTTATTAATTCATCTTTGTTTCTTTAATAATAGCATGTCTCTTCTTTCTGTATCTTCCTATTATCTTTTTTTTTACTGCTTTCAAATGAACACCATAGTCTTTGGAGCTTGAATTTCAAGTCAGTGGCCCTTGTGGGCTTGTTCTGTATGAATAAAGGTTTATCTTTGGAATAATAATAATAATAATAATAATAATAATAATAATAATAATAATAATAATAATAATAATAATAATAATAATAATAATAATAATAAGTGCTCAGATTCATTTGTGCTCTAAGTAGCTTATCAGCTTTGAATGTAAGTCCATGAGAGTATTATCACAATTATTCCGTGATCGTTACAGACTATGAGATATGCTCTAATTGCACAAAAGCTTCTTTGCGTTTATTCATAGCTCAGCTCCCCATAATATCTGATGTATCTTTTCGAGCCATATAATTAACCTCTATACATTTTGCTCCTCAGAAAATCCATTCATTAAAGTTAATGATTTCACAGTTCTCGAAAATTTTAAAACCCCTCGTCAAATTACCCTTCATCTCCACTTTTAATCCGTATTTCGTTCTTTTGCCTCTGACCCTCTAATAACCCCATTTGGAAAGATTTGGCTTTGAATATATTCACATTTACGTGAATGTGAATCCGAAAATTCAAGTAAGAACTTTTGTTTCACGACTGTCATAGAGTAATTAACTTCCTTTCGATGGGATGAGAGCATTGTCGGATTTACACGGTCTAATGGTTATTACTAAAGTAACTGTCGATTAAAAAAGGGGGGAAATGCATCCGATGTGTTCAGGGGGAGGCTCAATTTATTTAACATAAAAAAGAGATTATGAAGAAAATAATGTTGATATTAGTGTTATGAACTGTAGCTGTTTCTGCTCTAGTTAAGAAAAAAAGCCAATGTAGAAACACAAAAGATAATGAATAGATCTAAAAACACTTATGTACTTAAACTTTGTGTTCTACAGGGCTTCTTTTCTTCAGTTCAAGATAAACACGAAGAATGTATTTTTAATTTTGTATTTATCTTCGTTTTTAAAATATCGCTCTATGGACTATTCCTCCTTTCTGTAAAGATAAATTTTTCTGTCTTTTACAGTCTGTTGTGTGTAACTTTGATCATTCTTCTTTTCGTGAAATGCCACAATCTTTTCAGATTTCCTGTTTTGAGCAGAAAATGGGATTGATGTCCTTTTTGCCGTCGCTATTCGTTGTCTTTATACTTTTGTATCAATGTCCTCACATGTCATGTTCCTTCAGTAGCTTTTCTTTCTACCCACAATAAAGCATTTTGACTGTGATGCTCAGTTACCACCATACCAAAAAAAAAAAAAAATAATAATTTTCATCGTTTATTTCTTACTGTAAATAATAGAGGTCTCTTGGACCCTATCAACCCGGAAGTTATGTATATTTTTTTTTATTTTATATGTTTTTGAAAGCAAGGATTATGATAACTTACTGTTGAAAAAAAATTTGCTTATAGTATTTTAAATTCCATAGATATATGAATTAGCCAAATTACTAAAATAATTCAAAAGGACTGATCAAAAATAGATAGTTAGTATTATACATTACACACTCCTAGTAAAGCACTTAAAGCTTTGTTAATTGGATTTTATTGTTTTCCATTTTGATGAAGAATTCATAATTTAATTATGAACCCCATTTTGGACGCAATGAATTATAAATGAAAAACTGGAGATCGCCATGAAAAATAAGATAATGCTATTGCCAGTCAGTAGTAAAGGAGAATTGTGAAAGTAGCTTATAATTCTACTGTATTCTTTCACATAAAATAAAACTGAATTTCAGTAGCGACGATCATATGAAAAGGCACTTAGTCACACCAACTCAGCCATTTTCCCGATTTCTATAAATAATTTATTTTCCGGTTTAATGACAACAAAACTGGGCTTGGCGGGGTCGTTAAGAAATTGCCAAATTCTGCCCAAATAAATCTCCTTGGCAAGGCTATCATGGGTAATTCCAAAGGAATATATAGACTCAGACGCAATGATCTGGCCTAAAATATCAGACATGTAACTTGAGAAGACAGACGGGGAAGCAGGGCAATCATAACAGCTGAAGGGTTTGGGACATAACACCAAAATAAGACCTTAATAATGCTTGGCGAGGAACATTATCAGAAGACAGGGAATAAGAAAGTTGCCGGTTGGCAATATACTCTTAATATCAAATAAAGTCTCAAGATAGCCCGTATGAAGAAGAGCTTAAGACATATACTGGCATTTATTAAGAATATCATTCACGACTCATGGAGGTTTCGAATGAGAATATCTCTGCAAAAAGTCAAAATAATCCATAAGTGCAGTCATAGCTGCATTATATCAACACAACGCCTAATAGGTCGTATGGAATATTAAGGAAATCAAATATATACATACATGCAAATATACAGTATATATATATATATATATATATATATATATATATATATATATATATATATATATAGATAGATAGATAGATAGATAGATAGATAGATAGATAGACAGACAGATAATTACCATTTTGAAAAGAATATGCTTCCCCGAAAACATCCACGAACATAATAAAAAATAAAAAAAAGAAGCCTTGGCTCTGATTTAGGCCTAGGACTGGAACTGCAAAGCCGATTTACATTAATAAATGCTTCAAAATTGGTAATCTAAGATTTCCCCTCTCTCTCTCTCTCTCTCTCTCTCTCTCTCTCTCTCTCTCTCTCTCTCTCTCTCTCTCTCTCTCTCTCTCTCTCTCTCTCATACAAGAGTTTACCAGAAGCAAGTCCCAATATTCTTCTCTGGCAATAAAGGCAGATAAAGCGACCTTCAACCATTAATAACATAATTGCAACTGTTGTTATGCTTCTCGTTGATTGCACATCCATCTGGCACACACACAGACTTAACTTCCAAATGCCTTCCGAATGTGCTTGCAAGCAGATACAGCCGATCTTCATGTCAGTTTACGTTGTCCTAATTGCTCGCAGATAAAATTCCGCCCAACTTCGTGTATTAATTCTCGTTTGTTTAATTGAAAGTTGAATATGTCTATTATATTTTTTTTCAATTTACTTGAGATGAAATGTGCCTCTTCCTATTCGTCAGCATTTTTTTATTCAGTTTGTTCTGTCATGAATTTATTATCAATTCATGTTTCTGAATTACTTACTTAGGCAATTGGCCACCGCCCCTCTCTCTCTTTTTCTCTCACAAATTGCGTGAACATATTGGAGAAATTTTGCCACCCTTAATATAATAGTGCTTGCTGAGAAGCATTTCTAATTTTGTTGTGGGAAACAGTAAAATTATTTCATACAGGTTTGCCGGAGTAGGTCAGAAAAAAGTTTCCCTTCTCAGAGAGAGAGAATGAGACATTAAGCAGATTATCAGTGGACATAGAGGGGGTTTTATAGAAATAAATACTATCATGAAAATATTTAAATGTCATGCATCATCATTCTACGTCTGTCATTTTTCCCCTTTACCTACGAGTGTACAGAAATAGATGCACGATGAGTTACATAGGAACATACATAAATACATACAATGACAATGGAGATAAGTCAAGTTTTCAGTTGTGATTGGGAGCGCAATTGCTCACAAACTTATTCTATGGCTGGTATTTTTATATTCAAAAGATCAAATGCTCCTCAGGTCGCATTAGAATAAATTGCCTGTAAGAAAAACCTTTATTGAGGTATCATGATAAATGAAGAAACTGGTGAAAATTATCGAATAAGTGAGTTTTCTATATGCAGTGAACTTGCAGTTAATGATATCCTTAATTATCAGTACATCTACAGGATAGAAACACGAATTCCTTCCGTAAATCACGTTCATGGCAACCTACGTATGACAAAGGAAGAACTTCTCAAACATTAAGCCTTAATGCACATCTAATGTCGAATCCAAATCTTTAATACACAGAAGCTGTACTGAGTGAACCCTTTCAGTCTCGCATCTCTTTAGCTTGAGCTAAAAACCAGTGATACAATTATAAGGATCAACAGAGGAAGCTGGTTGGTTTTCACAGAATTTATAAATTCGAGAGGGAAAGTGAAACGTTCACAAACAGTGTAGCACATTTTTCTTGGGTTTGTGTGTTCGTCCTTTGGTCCCCTTACTGTTATTGCCTAAATACGGATAATAGCAAGATCGAGAGGACTGGTAGTTGGCTAATGGCAGAGATTTTTTAAGTCTTTCTTTCAATGTGATGCTAATGTCTGTTGTTAAGATAAATTAAATCTATTATCCTTTTATGTCTTCCACTTAACAAACTTGCATTCCAGAATGTCTAAGAAAGCTTAATGAAAGGTTAGAATTCAGTTCACAATGTAAAACTCTTGCGCCATATTATTAGCACATTTATTTAGTTATATATAAAATGCTTCAGTAATAGTTGCTCTGTTATAAAAACATATTATACTCTCATTTATCTATAAACTGAGCTTAATATAAGAAAAAGAGCTAAGAACAAAATCATTTTAAATGTGGTATTTTCCTCCGATATGAACATTAATTTTGAAACAGTTTAAGGTCATTTTAGAATATGTAAACTTAAAAGGAATGGAAAAATAAAAGTATAATATCGAGAAAAACTGACCTAGTGATTAAGAGCTTGTTTTGAATAATGTTCCCCTGTTTGGTCTTCAGCAGCTGACTTGCGTCTTGGATTGTTGGAGAAAATCTTGAGTCCTGTTAAATTTCTTATTGCAGATCATGATGCTAATTCATCACTAGTACTTGCATTTAATTTTTAAGTGTTTACCTTCACATCCGTGAGATTTATTACCATGCAGCTTTGTAGTTTCAAACTATGGTATCATCTTCCCAATTTTGTAGCTGAATCGGTAGAACCTCAAAAGTTCAAACTTGGTGAATATTTTTTAAATAGTAGGATGACATGCATCTCGTCTTTGTTTTTGGGTTGTTTTTATTACTATCTTAAATTTTTTCCTGTATTTCTCTTTTATAATTTAAGCTTTACCTCTTCAACTCCTTTTCTGTCCTGGGCTGTTGTCTTTGTTGAGGCCCTGGACTTATGACATTCTGCTTTCCAAGTAGGGTTGCAGCTATGCCTGTAATAATAATAATAATAATAATAATAATAATAATAATAATAATAATAATAATAATAATAATAATAATAATAATAATAATAATAATTATTATTATTATTATTATTATTATTATTATTATTATATTATTATTATTATTATTATTATTATTATTATTATTATTATTATTATTATTAATCACAATATTAAAAATTATAATAACAATAATGTCAGCAGATTAGTTCAGAGAATCTGGTGTGAGAGAATTGGTTAGATAAAACAGAATTATCAACAAATTATTGAAAGTAGTTTGTACTACGATATTACTATCTTTAGAAACGTACATACACAATATTCGAATGGACAGCATATGATGAGAAAATGTGAAAGCATATTGCAATCATATTCTGCGTTATGTTTACTGATAACTACTTTATTTGCATTTTAGAAAAGTAATATGCAATATCACAATGACCTGTATTACTAATTGTTATCAACTTTACCTTTACAAAATAATGTTCATTGCTTACTGAAGCATATCTCGCCATATCGTGATAAAATACTTGCTAGAATAAGTCGCGATAACAGAAGGCACTTGGTCCATGACTTTTATTTTCCAAATATGTTAGGAAATGTTACTGTCCACCACTGATTCTATCACACTGGGGGTTTGTGACAGTTAGGTCAAGATAGTTAACCACAGTATTTCCCGATTCATTTACGGAGCCTCAGGAGTCTGTCCAATTAAATGTCTTGAGTATTACTTCTGCGTGTCAGCTGTGCACTGCTTATTAATACATCTCTCTCTCTCTCTCTCTCTCTCTCTCTCTCTCTCTCTCTCTCTCTCTCTCTCTCTCTCTCTCTCTCTCTCTCTCTGTTGACTATTATAAACATCCTTTGAATGGATTAAGTCAAACGGCTGTTGAACTAATTCCTGTGTTGGAATATTTATTTCTCTTGATATTAAATGTCCAAAACAACCGCAGAGAATGTACATAAAACCAATAGCCAACAGATGCATTAACGATAAAATATGTTTATACACACACACACACACACATATATATATATATATATATATATATATATATATATATATATATATATATATATATATATACATTTATATATATATATATATATATATATATATATATATATATATATATAATTTATATGCAGTATTTATATATGTATGGAATAGTAATACAAACCATATGTACATATTTCATATTTTCTTATAATAAATGCTTTCATCTATAACAAGTTGCCACAGTCTTCATAACCCTGACATTCAAGTAAGTGTGATCTCTTCGATAACTTTTTTTCACGGTAATAATTTTCATGATTGCTGTACTGTGCATATTAACGAATACCACTAACAAGCTCATATATATTATAATAGGGCCTCAGAAATCACCTCTGGCATTTGGCTTAAGTCAAACAGTAAAAGAAGATCTAACAGAACCAAATATGCTTTGACACCTCCATTAGGGAGCAACATTACGCCTTGCTGCACACAGAAATTATGCAGAAAAGGAAACACGAGACTGATGTCCTGCAAAGTCAAGGATGTCGTGATGACCTCTGTAAGCAAATGGGTTTTGTTTTCAGTATTCCGGGATGCATTAGTCTTCGACTCACTGTCAAATTTCAGTCAGATTTTTTTTAGAATATTCCTTTGCTGTCAAATGGCGAGACAGCTGTTAAATTCTTAAATGTATAAAGGTATATTTTTCCAATTAATTTTCGAATCTTTTTTTTTTAAGTTTTGATTTACCTTTCAGGTATATGAAATGTGGATGTGCATTGTCCGTCAAGATGAGATCTATGAAATTTTTATTTTCATGTTAAACCCAGCGCCATATTGGCTCTAAACCTAAAGAGTACAGGGAAAATAAATGGAATAACAGAGAGAGAGAGAGAGAGAGAGAGAGAGAGAGAGAGAGAGAGAGAGAGAGAGTCTTTTCTCATAATTGCCCAACTGTTCTGATAAACTGTCCCATTATACTGTATGATGCGAGAGAAATAGCCTACATTTGAAAATTATCTTTGTTCATATATATATATATATATATATATATATATATATATATATATATATATATATATATATATATATATATATATATACATATATATGTGTGTGTATATATATATATATATATATATATATATATATATATATATATATATATATATATATATATATACATATATATATATATATATATATATATATATATATATATATATATATATATATATATATATATATATATATATATATATATAAGCAGAATTGTAATAGATCAAACGTTAGAAGAAGCAACTTGGGGAAGTTAGCATGACCTGTATATCTTAAAATATTATTCCGTTGAACCGCTCAGTCGGCAACAAAATATCTTACAAGAGACCTAAAATAAATAGCCTTGAAGCAAAACCGTCGCAGATGCGAAGTAAGTAATTTGTGTGCCAAGAGTGAACTCTATGCGTCGCCTACTCCGAGGCGCTAGTACTCAACACGGCAGAAGCTCCTTGGGACGCCGCGTTTAGTACTAGCCCCTCGTGGATCAAAGCATTATATACACCCATTTCTATATTGCGTGGTCGACAAATTATATTAAAAAATTATGTCTTCGTGCGGCCATACGTGTTTATTACTAGCACCTCGGAGTAGGTGACGCGTAGATAACAAGCCAAAGTAGCACCCGATAACTTATAAATTTTTCCATTTTAAAGCAGAACGTTTGTGTTATTTGTTATTACAAAGATTTTCAGTAAATATAACTGATATATTTAACAGACAAATCAAGGTATACCAAAAAAGTATAAAAAACAATCAGTTACAAATAATAAAATCCAAGATTTTCAGTTATCATAGAAGATGCATATGAGAAGCAAATCTACCTATATTACAAAGAATGTACGGAAAAAATTCAGTCACAAATAAAATCCAGACCCAAATAATTCAGTCATTTTCATCAAAACGTTTCAGGTGAGCATAAAACAATTCACCTCTGTGAAAAGATTTACCAGATCATTAAATCTTTCCGTGATTAGAATATTTCACAAACGGAGACGCAGAAAATGGTTGCCCATTTACCTTGTTGCATGATCGTAAACACAAAACTCTTTTTGCCATTTGTCTTCTCGCACGTTGCCATAAGTCTCTTTGATTTATTAAGGCAGTGCCCACCCTGGAGGTTATTATGGCTCCGGTAATAAACCCATAACGTTGGTTTGCCAAGGCGACCGTAATTCTTAAGAGTCTCTGCTCTAATATCGTCAAGGCACGGGAGTTATTTTTCAACATGTGATTTGTGATGTTTCTGTTAAATAAATATAGTGAATTAGATAGTAAACGAAACGTAGTCTAAGAGATTTGGAAAAGGAAACAAAAGTTTCCTTAGTGTGTGGTGACATTCATGATTTGAAGGTAAAAGGAAAACAAAAGTTTTCATAGTGTTCGTTGCTATTTAGGATTTTGGGGGAAATTGAAATTATGATGGTAACGTGGAAATAGTCTCGGAGTAACATAATTGATACTGATATCGCGCAGGTCTTCAGCTTTTATTGCCTATAACTTATTGCATTACAAATGCAACCATCCCATCCAGAACGAAGTTAAATGGTGATGTAATATTTCTATCTATATATTTGTTTATTTGTAGTTGGCCCAGTCATTATCTGTTTACAGGCAATCAAATTTATGGGGCGTGCAATCATGGGCTAAATTTGAAATATGTCTGATTAAGAATCATATATATTGAACAGGATGAAGTCATTATTGGCACACATGAATCAATGACCAATGAACTCGTGATGTGAAAATATTTTTGACTCGACTGATATGAAGTGACTTATGACGAACACTAACAGGATCGATAGAGGCGTCGACCGACCCAGGCCTAGGCTTAAGCATTATCGTGCAGTTTGGAGACATCATATTTGTTTCCTATTCCACTTCGGACCCTGCAGTGCAAAGTAAGAGACGTCCCTTTTTGGTGTTGTTTGGCCTTTGCATTAGTTGTCCCTAATTAGGTACAGTATAAGGATAGTTTGGATGGCAGTTAGTTCGAATGGACCGCCAAGATTTCGACCTTCTCCTTCCTATGCGAGGCCGCTCAGTGGTACATGAAAATAATGGATGATTCTTTTTTAATCAGGAGGAATATGGACTGTCAACTATATAGGTAGTTAAGAAAATAAAATTCTTTTTTTTTTACTTCTTTGAGATCGAGTCGAAGTCTCATAGTGATTTTTTTATTCATGTGTTTTTTCACTAAGTACAGTGCCTTATTTGGAAGTGAAGACTGTACGACAGGCTTACAATGACTCTCTTTTGAATAATTTTGCTTAGGGGTTTCTTTAAGCACAATTATCGCGGTTCTTCCTGTTAGCAAATAAATTGATTCAGTTTTATGTTATTTTGTTTCTTATTAATTACAAAAATTCAGTCCTTCTTTTTGCTTTTCTTTAGTTGTGTATGCTCAGATCAGTTTCAAGGTGAATCATAATCTTATATATTCATCCTGCTTCCTCAACCCAGAGATAGTTCTGTGTAATCCTGCCGACGCACCCTTTGTCCTTCAAATCAGCCATAATCCTACAAATGTTGTTAGATGCTCTCTGCCCAAACCAATTATATATGTCATAGCCCGGGCGAGATTCCCCTTGCATCATCATTTCGTCTCATTGCTTCTGACCAATGGAACTGTCTCCACTAACGCATCTGAACTGTCACAAACCAAGCAATATACATATCTGTGTATAAATTAGACCAAATAACTTGACATACTGCCGGATAGGCTATGATGCAGTATCGCCACTCATTACAGTTAAGCAGACGAATGACGCAATTCGGTATCCTGTATACAGTGCTGAAGTTAAGCCTAACCTCGTTGCTAGCAAGCGAAACAACAGAAAGTAAATCTGCAAGTAAACTTCTTTCTCTCACGGTCACATTTGACTAAATCCCCCCCCCCCCCTTTCTCTCTCTCTCTCTCTCTCTCTCTCTCTCTCTCTCTCTCTCTCTCTCTCTCTCAAACTGAAATTTCCTGAAATTTCCTTCTCTCTCTCTCTCTCTCTCTCTCTCAATCTAAGATTGTGAACATCAGTAAATGTGAAAATGATAACACGAAATTTAGCGTCAAATAGTCGCTTCGGCTTGCATGTTGCACCTGACCCTAATTAATCTGATTTCACTTTTTACTTTTTATGTTTTACCATCATTTCATCGCGAATTGGGACTCGTCATTAAAGCAAGTAATTGTTTCAAAAGTTATATAATTTTTCCGACCGAATTGATGGAATACAAAAAGGGAACATCATTTTAATATTTTTTTCAAGGTTTTCTTTGGATGTTTTGACTCTTTGCCTAACTAGATACTCATTATTGCTCTAATTTTATCAAAGAGTCTTATTCCACTTACGTCGTATTGTTTCCTTCTGAAGATTTCATCAAAGTTAAGTTTTAATTGGAAAAAATCAAAATCTAATTATTTCTTGCGAAGCTGCAATATAAATATCGTTTTCCTTTTTTATGCTAGATAGTAGTATATTTTGAACAGAAATTCATTTTTCAAACATGTAAGAAAAGCTTTATCATCGGGATTTTTGTGCATTTCGGGAAATAATGTCTCATAGAGAAAGATACTTGATAATTGTCGCTAACTGGTTCAAGATGAATGAGTATTGGAAAGTCAGTTGTCTCTAGACAAAGGGGCAGGCAACAGGTGAGGATTAATATCATATCTATGGACTTTTCCTCTCAAGTGCTTTGACAATAAAAGAATCTTTCTCTTAGATACTTATTCCTATTAACTACTTTTTTCAGCTCATTTCCTCTTCTCTCTAACATTTCTGAATTATAAAAACTTTAATTTTTTTCTGTAATCAAAAGCACGCTATTTATGTTTAGATTGTGTATAAAATATTACCAAGACCTATAAATCATATCGAAAGCTTCTGTTCACTAGGGAATTCATCAGACCATTTCACAGAGTCAAATCCGTGAATAAGCAATCAACCCTTACATATTGTCCGGTGAGATTGGCACATTTGTGAATTAAGTGTCTGTTGCTCTTTTCTCTGGCAATGTAATAGTTCAGTCCACTGCTGGCAAAAAAATCTGCTTTTTGGTCGTCGTGGATTTTTTGAAGGGCAATAAACAAACTTGGTTATCAACGAGTTTCGAATGCTGACTGTGCAGTTACACTAGTTGATAAAAGGGCAGTTTTCCCTTTATGCTAATTCCATTTAGCATACCGCTCCAACTACCAACGTTACTAGCTGATGATATGCGTGCCACGTTCCAGACTTCCCGAGTGATCCACTTATTCTATTGTCGTCAATAGATTCCACTAATTCCACCAGTTTCCATGTGTAAGGCTTTGCCGTCAAGTTGTCGAAAATTGTTGTGATGTATTTTCTGGGAGGGTAAATATGGCAGGGACATAAAATTCTTCCGGCATTTGTGGCATCGACGATTCTGGATGCGATAAGTAGTCCACTCTGAATTTTTTTCCTGATGACTTGAACTGGGAACTTTGGTCGTGCCTAGCGTATTAGGACCAAAACATCGATAACAGGTGACACTAATACCTTATTCATTTTCTTCAAGCTTTCGCAGTATACGAGCTGGAACCTTTAAAAAGCAATTAATTGCAGACTTTACAAAAGAAGGTTCATCATATTGATGTCCCCGCCCTTCTCTCTCTCTCTCTCTCTCTCTCTCTCTCTCTCTCTCTCTCTCTCTCTCTCTCTCTCTCTCTCTCTCTCTCTCTCTCTCTCTCTCAAGGTAACCACATTTTCCTTCAGAAAGAACCAATCAGCCGGATTCCCTCTGCCCTTTTCCTCTGTATGAGCGTAAAATATCAATATGAAAATAGAATTGGCGGATCCGAACATGAAAAGTCATCGGGAAATCTGAGGCAGTGCCCGACCATGATTGGTTTCCTTCGCTTGTCAGTAACTGAAGGGTAAGGGACTACTTCATTCCCTCTTTGTCATATCTGGATTTCGTCAAAAGATTTGCATATCGTTTTCCATGAATATATCAATCGCTTATCAAGATAATCTCTCCCCTCTCTCCTGTTCCTGGTTTATTCATGAAATTAATTCTGGAGGGATTAAGAAATCAGAGAGAGAGAGAGAGAGAGAGAGAGAGAGAGAGAGAGAGAGAGAGAGAGAGAGAGAGAGAGAGAGAGAGAGAGATAAAATATTTATAATATGATGAAACCTGATTCGCGTCCGTCATACTCTGCCAGGGATTTTACTAGAAAAATAAATGTCACAAAAATTCAAATTTCTGTTGGACCTTTGCATAAAGGTAACTCCTTTTAATAGAGCGAAAGGTTCGCTACTAATTAGATTACTTTTCATTGGAGTAGAGAAAGGTAATAACATTACTAAATGAAAATCTTCACTGAGATTATTGGTGATACCAAGTCGATTCCGGTAATGATTTTCTAATAATGGGCAAAGCCATAATTTTGAAATAAGATTCAGATAGCTATTCCATACAAAACCTGTCTGGACTGTTGTATTTTACGAAAGCATACACCCTCCTTTCTGCTGTCCAACATACAGGTATCCAGCACTACAGGTAACACTTTTACTGTTAATACTAATACGCCAATGATAATGTTATTATTATTATTATTATTATTAAAATAGTTTAACCAGACCACTGAGCTGACTAATCAGCTCTTATAGGGCTGGCCCGAAGGATTAGGATGAAATGCCAGGTCTAGGCCATAGGCCTAGAACTGGGACCAAACAGGTCATTCGCATGATGATGAATAAATGAAAATGAAGTTTAAAAGAAAAAAACTGTATAACAAATATGCTGAAACGCATGTATACAATAAATACATTTGCTCGTTTCCATGCATACAAAAAAAAATTAAAAGATTAAAAAGAATAAAATAAAATTTCATAAAAATTAAAAATTAAAATCCAGAATTACAATTTTTTTTTTTAAACGCCCTACAGGCTTCTGTATTTTCATTATTTACTTGGATTTATATTTTGCCTATCAAGTTACACTTTTTAATGAAAGATAAAATTGGGATGACTGAAAATGTATAAGATTCTGATAAAATTTCCCCCATAGATTTATTTCCAAAGGTTGATACTCGCTGTTGATTATATTTTGGACAGTCGCACAGCACATGTTTGACTGTTATCAACACTTTGCATTCTGGGCATTCAGGAGGAGGACCACATGGACTGTTCATCAAGTGTCCATGTGTCAAACGAGTATGGCCTATTCGCAGACGCGTCAGAATTACTTGTGTTTGTCTCTCTCTCTGACATGATGAGCTTCATTTTCCAACGCTGGATTTTATCTGTTTCACCTTATTATTTATAGGTTCCTCGTTCCATATGTTTTGCCATTTATTTGTAATGGTTGTTTTTATATATCTTATGTAATCACTAATTGGGATTTTTATATTTGCTCTTACCATGCGGACTGCTTCTTTAGCTGCTTTATCAGCTTCCTCATTTCCCTTAATCCCTACATGGGCAGGGATCCAACATATTTCAATATTTTTTCCATTATTATACAATTTGTGGAGTTCATATTTAATTTCTTGTACAATATTATTTTTTGAGTAGTAACCTTGAACGGCTTCTATAGCGCTTCTTGAGTCGCTAAAAATAACAAAATTATTGAATGTTACTTGCTTTATAATTTTGATGGCTACTGCGATTGCACATAACTCTGCTGTGAAGACTGAGGCATTATTAGGCAAAGATAACTGATATGACTTGTTCTGGGATATAGCTGCATATCCTACTCCATGTTGTGATTTAGACCCATCTGTATAAATCGCGTAATGTGAATGCTTTCGTCTTATATGATCTATGGTTTTTTTGTCTATGGTGTTCTGGGGTATATGAGGAACTTTTTGATAAATATTTCAACTGAGTGCAAGTCCTTATTTTATTCATAGTCCAATGGGGTGGTAACTTCACTGTTGGAGGTACTTGTATATCTATATTCAGTGATTCACACAATCTATTAGCTCTAATTGGGAAAGGAGGTGGATGATTGTTTATAAATATATCTCTTAGATCAAATAGATCTTTTGTTGGTGAATCACTTGCCTTGATTCTTAATGCACTTTTCATTGTTATGAGCTCTCTATGGAGGAACAGTGGCAGTTCGCTACATTCGACTTGTACTGAGGAGACTGGTGAGGATCTAAATGCTCCTGTGCATATTCTTAGTCCTTCATTGTGAATTGGATCTAATATTTTCAGTGCTGCTTCTGACGCTGAACCATATACTTCACTTCCGTAGTCAATGATTGATAACACTGTTGCTTTATACAGTATGGTAAGAGTATGTCTATCAGCTCCCCAATTTGTGTGTGATAGTTTTTTAATTAGACTTAGCGCCCTTTTGCTTTTTGATTTTATGTAAGTTATATGGGCTTTCCAATTCAGGTGTGCATCAAATATTAATCCTAAAAATTTTGCAGTTTGGTTAATTGGTAAATTATGGTTTCTGATTTTCAATTGTATTTCTTCACCTTTTTTCCAGTTTTTATTTTTATAAAACATGACAGCTTGAGTTTTTTCTATGGATAACCTAAAGCCTACAGATGAGGTCCATCCATCTATTTTTATTATGGTTTTATTAATCATTCTTTCTGCATGCTTTATGCGTGATGCCGTATAATATATGGCAAAATCATCCATATACAGGTTACTCTTAATTCCAACCGGTAGTATGTTACTGATATCATTTATTGCTAATGTAAACAGAGTACCACTAAGGACACTCCCTTGTGGAACTCCATTTTCAAGTGGAAATGTCTTGGAATAAACATTATCTATTCTCACTTGGAAAGTGCGACCAGTCATAAAGTTTTTAATAAACTTAGGAAGATGGCCGCGTATGTTATTATTATGTAATGTTTTTAATATTGCATACCTCCATGTAGTGTCGTATGCCTTTTGGGTGTCAAAAAAGACAGCTACTGTAATTTGCTTTCTTTCAAATCCTCTACGTATGTGGTCTTCCAAATTAGATAGAGAATCTAATGTAGATCGATTACGTTGTGAGCCAAACTGGGAAGGAGTTAACATTTTATTTTCACGTAAGTGCCATGTAAGTCGTGCATTTACCATTTTCTCTAACAACTTGCATAGACAACTTGTTAAAGATATTGGTCTATAATTGTTCACATTACTATGGTCTCTTCCAGGCTTTGGTATAGGAATTATTATGGCATTTCGCCATTCATCTGAAAAAAAAACAAGTTTCTGAGCCATAAATGATTGTAAATTTTCAACAAGTATGATTTTGCCGAAGGTGCTAGGTGGCAGATCATTTCAAAGCAAATATCATCGCCTCCAGGAGCAGATTTATTGCTGTTCAAGAGAGCATATTCCAGCTCATCCATAGTGAATTTCTTATTATAATATATATCTTCGTTTGTTTCAAAATTAAGTGTTATAGATTCTGCTTTATTCTTTATTTTTCTAAAATGTTTGTCCAAATTTTGGTCACTACTTATTTTGGCAAAACTTTTCCCAAGTATGTTACTAATTTCAAAGGGATCTAAAATTTTTTTGCCATTGTCTAATATAGCTTGTCTGGGTGGTCTAATGTTTGTTCCATTTATTTTTCGGAATTTTTCCCATACTTTTTGAATGGATGTTTCGCTTGTTATTTCCGATACGTAGGACCTCCAAGATATTATTTTACCTTTTATGACCTCCTTTCTAAATTTAGCTGATATTTTATTATATAAAGGTTTTAATGCATCTATTTCTAATAGTACAATTGTCATTTTTAATATATTTTCTTCCAAGAATGGTTTTGATTTATTTATTTTATTGAATCTTCTGTTTAGAGTATCTAACCTTCTTGCTAAAGAGTGTTTTTCTCGTACTAATTCAGATAGATCATCTGACCACCAGGGAACTTTATGTTTTTTATTATGGGGTTTTGAATGAGGAATAGCTTTGTCTGCTGCCTTTTTAATGAAAAATACGAAGAATTCGTTTGTCTCATTGGGGTTTCTCAAATAATCATATGGCGGTATATTTCTGGTGTGCAAGTTAAAAATGTCCCAATCTGCTTTTTGCATGTTATAATGTGGAGAGTATGGTTTCGGTTTATTATTTAATAAAGATATTATTATGGGAAAATTATCACTTGAATAGGAGTCATCACAAGTATTCCAGTCTAGTTTGTCAACTATATTTGTTGAACAAAGGGTGACATCTATTGAGGAAAATGTTCCATGGGTTTTTGAGCAGTACGTATTTACTTCGTTGTCATTCAGACAACAGAGATTATTAGTGTTCATCAAGTTTTCTATTTTTTCTCCATCTTTATCTGGTGCAATGTTGTTACAGTCCCATATTGGGTTATGTGCATTGAAATCAACTACAATTAATATGGGATTCTTACAATCTTTTATTATTTTCTGTAATATGTTTAAATCGTACTTTTTATTAGGCTGGTTGTATAAGTTAATAATATCAAATAAATTATTTTCTATTTTCACTGTTATTGCTGAAATTTGTAATTCAGCGTAGTCGATATCTACTTTGTCGTATATCATTTTATTATGGACATATATTGCTGTTCCTAAGTTATTTTCATTTTCCTTTGATGTTGTGGCTAGTAGATATTTACCTATATTTGGAACAATTTTTCCAACATGTTGTATACATATAATCATTGGTTCGTATTCCCTGATAAGTCGTTGGACTTCTCCTAAGCGCATTCTCGTTAATAATCCATTTATGTTCCATTGAATTGTATAACGATTGAATGGTGTAATATGAGAGTGGTCAATTACTCTAAATTATTTAAGTTGATTTTTTTTTTGTTATAAGTTAATTTGTATTTTTGTAGGTCTTGATTCATTTTTTGTTGTTGTTTTATTTTGACTTTCGTTGACTGTTACATTTTTACTATCTTGATTTAATTTTTCCATTATGATTTTTTTTAGAATATTATCTACAACACTGATATGTTTTTCTTTGTAATATTCTAAATGTTCAATACACATGCAACCTTCTTCGTGAGATTTGATGTTTGTTTTTTCCTTATTCCTATGCCTCATGAAATTTCTTATGGTGTTGGTTAGGCTTTCTTTAGTTATAGTTTTATTTTTGTGGCACATTGCTACAAAGCATTTACTACAACCACATGTGTCTTCATGTTCATTAGTTTGTTGTTCCTTCTTGGTTTTTCTTGTGTGTTGGTTTTCCATTTCACCTGAATTTTGTGATTCTGCTCCCAGAGGTATTATTGTTACTATGGGAGACAGTGGAATGTTTGGTTTAGTGTTCTGTTTCTGAACTTTAGCTTTTGGTGAGATTGGTGGGTTATTTATCTTTTTACATCTCTGGTTGGTGGAATTAGGTGGGGTCTTATCTAGTTGCCTTTTCCGAGTTGTGTTATCCATTTTGTTACATTCTTGTGGTTTTAATTCTTCTTCGTCTTTCTCTATGTCAATACTTGTATCTATTTCTGGTAAGGAGGTAAATCTATTGTCAACTGTGATATTGTCATTGTTGTATGGAATCTCCATTGAAGAGCTCTTTTGATCATGTATTTTTTTTTTTTTTTGTGATATTTCTTGATTTTTATTGCCATTCACTTCAGTTTGGGTATTGTTTGATTTTGAAGTATCTGCATACCTAAATTTCTTAGCTGGGTCATTCAATCCTCTCACTTTTAGTTCTAGCTTTGCTTCCCTAATCGACATTCCAGTTCGTTCCTGTAGTAATTTAAGTTCAGTATTGTAAATATAGAATGCACATGTTTTAGATCGGGCATGATGTTCTAGGCCACAATTTATGCATTTTGGTTGGCCACAGTCCCAGCGTGTTTTATGTTCTTGAGAGCTGCAATAGGCACATCTGGGAAAATTTCTGCATTTGATGGCTGTATGGCCATATTTGCAACAGTTCTTGCATTGCATGGGTTTGGGAACATAAGGTCTTAATTCCCTGTTTAATCCAAGTATTTTAATTTTCAAGGGCAAGGTTTGGCCACTGAACTTTATTTTTGCTATTTTGATAGATTTATTTTTGTCTTTCCTGCTTGGTACCTCATATAGTTCGCAGTCTTCAACATTGCTGTATCTTTTCTGTAATGAATCTAGAAACATTGATTTGTTTTGTATTTCTTCTTCAAGATTTGGTAATATCACAGTGCCTTGTACACTGTTCATGGTATCATGCCTTGTGACGCTTATATTTATGTTCTCAATTTTTTTAATATTTTGATAATTTTCTGACTGGATTCTCGTTGTTGTTTCAACCAGCCATTCCCTTTTTTTTTAATTTGTCTTATGCTCATCTCTTGTGATGGGCATCGGTTCAGCAAGTAATTTTCCAATTTTAGTAAGGATATGTCTTGGTCGGCTTGTAGATTCAAAAACCTTGACCAGTTTGATTCTCCAAAAAGGGAATCAAAGTGAATCAAGGTTGAGTCTGGTCTATATTTTCTTTTGTTTATTTTTTTAGGCTCCAAATGGCCTTCAGTTGAATAGTTTGAACTACTTTTTGTTCCTTTTTTTGATAGGGACACAGGCACAGAAACATCTGGCTCAAAGGAGAATGGTTCCAATGTAACAATGCCAGGTCCTCCTTTTACAGGGACATCCTTTTTCTCGCATGGGTCATCAACATTTGGAGAATTTTCAATCTCCAAGGTGGATGCAGAGGTCGTCATCTGTGCCAAAACAGTATCATCAGAGGGCCCAGGGGTACTCGATTCTTTAACGTTACTATTCATAAAGATCGAATGAAGAAAAAAAAAATAATAAACCTGAACACTTTGAAAAGATATCATTAGCCTTTCATGGGGTTTATTCTTCCACTAATGGCACAAGTGAGAGCCGACTCCCAAATGTCCGCCCCCTACCCTACCCCACAGGGGATGGCACAATACGATTAGAGTGGCCCAAGTGTAAGCCAAACCTGCTTGCTAGGACCCAGAGTATTACAAGAATACAATCATCCCCACCCTAATCATATTATGGGCAAACCGGATAGAATGCCGAGAGTTCTATCTCCAGAACCAGACCTCCCTGGAATCCGTGGTCTAGCCCTAAAGAATAGTTCCGCCTTTGAGCTATCAATCTGATAACTCTCAGGTCCAAACATTATCGGGCAGTTGATGATCCCACCACAGTTCTCACTATTTAGCTTCGGATATAAACCCATTCCCAACTATGATATCTTTTCCTGTTTATCAGGTCCAATAAATTTTAGTAAAAGTGGAAAATTCCAAAGATTAATCCAAACAAATATACAATGGCATATGGGACTCTTGGACTTGAACCCGGGAACAGATTCCTGGGGTTCAAGAGCCCCCTCACCACGTCAAGGTAGTCCCAAAACGAGGGGGCCAATGATAATGATGATAATGTTTTTGGTATCTGGATGATGTGATAATAATCACTTCACTCAGGTACAAAGTATCATAAATTACCCTGTAATAAATAGGGAGCCTCTTCCCTGATCAATGGAAACAAAAGACCAACGCTTCGAAAAGCTTCACAGGCAACGCAGGTCATAAAAACCTCAGGACAAAAATAACGTCACAGGAAAAGTGTTAAACGAAATCAAGAAAAATATCTGACATTATCTGTGCACGTTGCATTCGGGCTTATCAAATAGCTGGTCGTTTAATTGCAAGATAAGCTGAATATTTATAAGTTCGGGAAGAAGCTGTTAGCGTCCTTTCTCATGTTCTTAATGGCATTCTGGTTCTTTTTGGACAAACTTACGGAGATCTGTCCAAAGGATTGCATTCGTCAGATGCAAAGTTTCAGGTTTATATAGTTATAATGTCATGTAATTATGTGGTGCCTTCGTAAACTGCGAAATGTATTCACCTTTTTAGTGGAGTTTATATTCTTAGTATTCTGCTAAAATGATACAATATTCTCCATCTACCGACTTCTTTATCTGTTGGATACTTTTTAACTTTCTTGCCTTCCCATCCCGGTTTGCTTACTTTGGTACGTTATTCACACTTTCTCTGCAACCTTTTTTTCACCATTCTCCATCAGCAGCACGTCAATTACATTACAATTCCCCGGAGTCCCGTTGTATTCGAACTTAGAGTAAATAATCGCAGCCAAAAAGTATAAAAAATAAGTCACGTGAATACTTCTCAAGGAAAAACAGTTAAACAAAATGTAAAAACTAGCAGCCTGATTATGTTAAGCATAGGATAAAGAACTCTCAGTCGTTAGTGATGTACAAGTATGTGAGATTTGAAGCCCTTAGCCTTGTTGTTTATTTGTCTTTTTTCAAAATTTCTACGACAAAATCACGACAAAACCTTCGAAAGAAACATCAGTCATTAGTTAATGTTACCACTTCTCTCTGACCCTGATATCCCATTTTAACCTCATTTTCTAATCAAAAGTGAGAGAGTAATTCAGCAGAGTTTAAATTTTTGAAGCCAATCCACTCAAGCAGTAATTATACAGTAAGAATTTTTTCGTCAAAATGTTTTACTGGTTCCTGTTAACAAGAGGAAAAGGCTGAGAAATTTAATGACGAGAGAGAGAGAGAGAGAGAGAGAGAGAGAGAGAGAGAGAGAGAGAGAGAGAGAGAGAGAATGTTCTCCAAAGGGAAATTGCTGAAAACTATATATTTTTACCTAAACTCAAAAAACTACCATAGAAAAAACGTTGTTGTTGCTGTATCTTTGCGTAATTAATAAAATAAGGATTCCGTTGCTTCATTATGTATGGGAACTATGGCTTATAGAAAGATTTGTAGATACATACCTATCCCAACATACGGTAGCAAAATCATTGAAATCAAAACCTTTTATACACACACACACACACACACACACACATATATATATATATATATATTATATATATATATATATATATATATATATATATATATATATATATATATATATGTGTGTGTGTGTGTGTGTGTGTACGTTTATCTTCAGAGTAAGAAGTAAGATTCCTAAATAGGATTCTTTCATTTGGTTAAGCGTTTTGATAAATTTTTATGATCCTGTTTTAATTTTCTCTTAATTCTGTCCCTACATTATTCTCAAGGACGCTCTTTCCTCCCTACCCCGAAAGAGCATATAGCAGTATATGTTCTGAGCTATGGATTTCACTATCTCTTCGTCTATCTATAAATCTATCTATCCATCTCTTACTAGTGACTGCAGTAGTGTCCCCATATTGCGTATTTAATAAGCTAAAGTTTCTCTCAACAAAGTCATTTAGCTTAATGTTCCAAGAAAGATTCAAGTTTGAAAATCAAAGAAGAGATTTAGGTTTATGAATTGATTTATTAATCTCCTCCTTCAGCCCAAATTTCCCCCTGAGTATGTCAGTTCTGAATAGGAAAATGAATACTGTACAACATTACAGGAACACTTCACTTTTAGTTATCATGCAGATTCACAGCATCAATACAAACTATATAACAGATTATTTGCCCATCTGAAATTCCCATGTGTCAAGTAAGAATTACTGGTGAAAAATAATGTTCTAACATCAGGCATTTGAAAATCCTTGATTTGAAATTAACAGATGATTAAGACCTTTCAAGCGCCCATTGATAAATATATGTATAAAAACATTAATTTTTCATATAAAGAGAAAATATAGTAACATAGTAACTTTAGTAAATTCTGAAACCAGAATTTTTTATTTCTGACAATATCTTTAACGTAAGAAGCTGAGACGTCCCCGTATATAAAGAAAAGAAAGTCTAGCGGCAATAACTTGCCTTGTGAAATCTCTCTCTCTCTCTCTCTCTCTCTCTCTCTCTCTCTCTCTCTCTCTCTCTCTCTCTCTCATTTTTCTAATCTTCTGTGCTTTCCTTGCCAAAATCCATAAACACGCTTAGACTTGGTAGCTTTTATGTTTCTTCAGTAATATCTTAACTTTGCTTAAGGAGGTTGTTTTTTTTTTGTTTTCTTAACAGTGCAATAATTATTTCCTCTTCTCCTTTTCTTTCCTTTACATCCTACCAGACACAAAATTAGTAAAGATGATATAATATCTCACTCATTAACCAATTAACATTTAAATTACTAAGGAAATTCTGACTGGTAACCAATAATTTTTTTATGATTTTTTAATCTAAAGGACGACGTAACCGAGGTTTGATTAGTTTTGTCAGAAGCGTTATTTTGACCGGTAAAATATCGAGGATTATTCCAGTAGCGAACAGATGGGAATCACACGGCCCAGCTGCACTAGGATTCAACGCAGGGCATATTGAAAAACTTTAAAAGTAATTCCTTCACTGTCGTAGTCACATTGACAGGTAGCACTTTTGGCAATTTCATACCTCCATTCCGGGTTCTTTCAAAATATTTCGAGGCTTTATCTTCAAAACTAGACTTATTGAAGGTCAACGTCCGGAAAGGAAACAGAAGGATAATGTGAGTAATAAATATATTATTGCATCTAATTACAGTGAAGGATTTGCAATGCAATAACGTAAAATTGCATTAGTTTTACCTTACAACCCTAGTAATAGAAATATTATTGCATTTAAGTTTAATGAAATATTTGCAATACAATATTGTGAAATTTCATTACTCAAATAACTTTCATAAAATTCAATTTCAGACAATACTTAAAGAACCCTTAATAACAGAATAGCATAGCGTCCATTTAAACTGAACCTAATTGTGACATTCAAACAGATGCTCATCAGATAAAAACAGAAAAAGAAACCAAACTCCGAAAAGCACCATCCAGCCCTTTTATGAATCGAATCAATAACGACGAAATATTAGAGCACCTATTTTGTCCAGCTGCTACGTGTAATACTGTGCTATCAGTGGCAGGAAACAGGCAATAACCTTATTTCAGTGCCAAAGTGTTTGCAGTCCATGTCCTTGCCTCCGAGGCGAAAGCAATTGCTGGCTCTTCTTTGACAGTTTGCAAATAAATGGAATGGTCGGCGTGTCCCCGGAATAAAGATGTCCACGCGGGTTGACATCCGATTTGGCAGAGGATGTTGTGATCGGTTTAAGGAAGGGCCTCCGTAGAAGAGAATCTCTTGCGCGTGGCTCATTGAAGGGGAATAATGCAATTTTATGTAAGGTTCAAGTTTTACATGGAGTGAGGGAATGAGAAAGATTTTCCAGTGTCATATTACACGTTTAAGGTTTGGACTAAGCTAGATACATCTTAAAAGGTTTTGGTTTACATTCAGGTATGTACTTTAGCCCTACTTGTGAATCTATGCATATCGATTTCAATTAGATTTTTATAAAATTTTAGACTAGCGCGTCTGTCATCAAGTTCATAACAAAACTAAGATAGATTTTTATTTAAGTGACAGGGAAACGAAATAGCATCAGGTACGAAAGAGGAAATATCAATATAACCAACTTATTATAAAACTTGATATAATGCCATTGTTATTTCTTTAAGTTTTCGAGTAACAAACTCTTAGTATTTCCATGTGTTCAGCGATCCAACATCTTAATTAAAAGTGCCACTTGCTCTGTCAATTTTGTATATAATAAAGCAATGTTTCATCATTGGTGGTAGACAGGTTACATATCTTGTTTCTGAATAGAATTTAGCAGTAGGCTACTTCTGAGGTAATTATTGAGGGAACTTATCATTTTATTGACTGGTAACAATAGCGCTGTTAAGAAATGCTTTCTATTTTCGATTGGAAAAACAAACAGTTATCCAGATGGAACATTTACTTTCATAGATTAAATATTTTAAAGACAAAGGCAATCTCTCTCTCTCTCTCTCTCTCTCTCTCTCTCTCTCTCTCTCTCTCTCTCTCTCTCTCTCTCAGTATATATTGGGTAAGTTTGTTTGCGTCGCCACACACTTCTTCGTCATTATAAGGCATATCATGATATATCCTCAAAGCCCATAATATAAAAGTACACGCAGTAAGAAAATCTTGACATTTTTTTTCTAATTGTTATTCTTAGATTAACAGCTGATTAAATAAGAAAAACTGCCACTGGATTTTAAAATACTTTACCTCTTTTTAAGTGCAAAAGTACCTCTTTTTAAGTGCCTTTAGCATTAAATCATTTTGGTTTCGTAGGTAATGCAACAATCTAATGATGTCATGATCAAAGATAAATAAGAACATTTACGTCACAATTATTCAAGCGAATCAAAGTGAAGATATTATTGAAAAAAATTAAGGGCATCCTTTTTCCTCTTGCAATTAATCATGCCATCTTTTGTCTTCGGTCTTTTTATTTGCTTTAATTTACGATTCCTTCAACGTTTTCTGACTGTTTTATGGTTTTTCCTTAATTGCTAACACTACCACTCTCTTTCCCCTTTCTGGCCAATTACGCAGTTCCTAAGTTGCCAGCCAACAGACTGAGTTTTCATTAATAATCTATTACAGATATACGTCAGATTTTCCGCTCCAGATGAGATTCTTGAGATGTTTGGTCGTATTTGAGATATCCCAGTAATGAGTCAGAGATGCTGTTTCATTTGTTTAGCAATGATACATTCATGACATTACTTGCGTATGAATATCTAAAGCGTATACAAGAACGTAGGAAGGATCCTCTCTCCCGGTTTAACGAAATAGCCACTAAAATAGAACATGTAGGAGTATGATTGCAAGGAGAATCCAGACACACTTTCATATACATTTCAAAATAAATCTCTAAAAATGAGAGATAAGGGTTAAAGGCGTAACAATGTTTAGGTGATAGTCCATTTCAACTTCACTCTCCCAAAAGTCTGCATTTGAAGTTTCAAAAACCGGTGCCAGCTAATAGGCAAAGTCAATGAAAATGAATAACTATTCCGAAAGGACTATGTTCTTCGTGTTAAGAACTTATTTAGAAGAGAGAGAGAGAGAGAGAGAGAGAGAGAGAGAGAGAGAGAGAGAGAGAGAGAGAGAGTTGATTATTGCACTGTGGGCAAGGAAATTATAACAATTATTGTACAGTAAAACAGTTGATGACGCCATTTCTAAAGAAATGAAATTCTTTGTAACATACTAATCATCTCATATAATATATATATATATATATATATATATATATATATATATATATATATATATATATATATATATATATATATATATATAAAAGACAAATGCCACTGTAATACTCTATTAACCTCTCGAAATAACACGATGTAACATTCGCGTGTGTTTGGCCATAACCTAAATCAGTAAATCAATCGGACGTATAGTTAAGCTGGTAAAAATAAGTAAAATATTTATACATGGGGGCCATGGAGATAGATAGATAGGTGATGGTAGATAGACAGATAGATAGAGGTAGCATCCACAGCTATGAAAGGTATTTTCTGATATATTTTCTCTTTTAATCTGGAATTTACTGAATAATAATAATAATAATAATAATAATAATAATAATAATAATAATAATAATAATACCATGTTTATATGCTACGCGTCTCCCGAGAATCTCTCCCAATTAAGACTATGCTACTCCCATGTTGACCAACAATCAACATGAAATTTTATGGTCCTTTTTCAGTTTCTTCTGAAGTTTAAGGCCAGCTAGTTAATATATATATATATATATATATATATATATATATATATATATATATATATATATATATATATATATATACACACACACATTCTCGCTTTTGTAAAAGCAGTAAAAATTAACTTTAAGTATTCAAAGCTGCAGATGGATTTATGCTAAAATATGTACCCTAACGACACTGACTTTGCGAATAATAAAGATTGTTATTGTAAGACCTTGTGTCTGGTGAATAACATCATTTTCTTGTTATCGTCTACAAAATACATATTTCAAAAATTACCGTTATTTATATCCATTTGGCTGTGGATTTAAGAAAGCTGACACTTTCAAATGAAAATAAGTTTACAAGCTTGTCTCGTTTGCCTTACCACTCAGAGATAGTATATTTAATTGAATATTGGTTATTCAGTATTAGAGAAATTTAGGTATATTTAATTGAATATTGGTTATTCAGTATTAGAGAAATTTAGGCTCAAAAATTCACAAAGCAATCATGGCTGCATTATTAAAACACTAGAATTATGATAGAATACAAAGAAAATGTCTATTGCACGACTTAAAATTCTCATGGGAATGATTAATGCGACACCAAACTTTCGGCCAACCTTCCCATTAGTAGACATTTTACTTTCCTGAAAGAAATAGAAGTAATCTAAAATGTACTCGTTGCAGAAGAACACATTTTCCAACAGAAAGTATTCCGCATTTCCTGCGTAAGTGCATAAGAGGAAAGGGAAACGTTTTTAAAAGACTTTAAAGAACTCTTTCCCTTTGTAGCAACTCAGCCATGTTGTACGGAAGGCCATGTTAAACGGAAGAACGAGAATCCATGAACATGATACTTCTCACTCTCGTTGGGGGTAATACACAACAAAGCGATTTCTTAGACGTCTATTCCTAGACTAATCTGATCTTGAGCTGTGTTATTTATCTGCCTCTATGATAACTGACATGTTCCCTTTGTGGAATCTCTCCTCATGTTCAGAGATAGTTTGCTTTGATATTCTGTATATAGCTCCTTTTTACTCCCTTTTTTTTACTTATAGGGTGATAGAATGGGGTATAGAATTTTTCTCGTGTCATTAATATATAGGCTTCGAGAAAGCTTTTCCCTTGTTTTCATAATTACTTGTTTACTAATAGAGCTTGAATCACATAGGAGGCTAAGGTGGAATGTCTTGCTTACTTAAAGGCTGATTAGTAATCATTTTAAGTAATTTCAGGCTTTTCATTTTATCTACTCTTTTTCGTGCATTTTCAATCATGCAATGCAAGTACATCAGCATAAGAAGAATGATATGATTTCACGGGACTGGCTTCATGTATCACACCTGTATGATCTCTCTCCCTGGCACTACCCAAAAGGCATTCGTTTTATTACGGGGCTTCTCACGAGCAATTGCAGTTCGAATATTGCCTCTTAAATGATCTCAGGAAGTGTTCTGGGAATTGCTTCAGCAGCCCTTTGGCAACCCGAAGCTGTCTAATGGAGATCTTGATACCGTGGGCTCTGTGATTGTGGCTCTCTGACCATTAAGAGAGAGAGAGAGAGAGAGAGAGAGAGAGAGAGATAAGGACTAAGTACTATTTCTTGACTTAGATTTTTGTTCCTTCTCTAAAAAGTTTCACGCCTCATCATCATTGGTAATCAGTCATTTTCATACACGTTTTTAAGCTACTGGTCTCCTTAAAGTATATTATTTTTTTTTTCAGGTAGCTATTCTTAGTGGTCATTATTAATGACATCTTTTTTGTAGAAGTCACATATTAGAATTGTAAGAAACTTATTTTTCCCAGGTTAAAAATATTTATATGTAGATTTATAAAGATACTAAAAAGTAACATAAACAAAGAATAGTTTTTCCGAATATCACCTTAAACAATTTTATTTATAAATGAAATTAATGAAACAAATACTGTGTTTTCGTGTGAAATATGTTAGGGCTCCAAGTATAAATTTAATGTTAACAGATTGAAGGTAAAATGTTCTAGAAAAAGCAAATAAAAGAAAAAAAATAATAAACTAACGTAGAGAGAATATACGGGAGGGAACTGATGACACCAGTACCCATTTCACACACACACCCACACAAAAGGCGTCTCATACATCTCCTTAAAGGATTACCTCGATCTCCTCACGTATCTTCTGAGACCTATGAAAGACCAAACGGAAACATCATTCTGAAAATGCAACTGTTCCAAAAAACAAACAAAATGCGTCGAAGTTACTTCGGCGCAATCAAGTTTAATGTACAGCCGCTACAGCGTATAATCAAGGCTACCGAAAAATAGATCTATCGTTCGGTGGTCTCGGTATAAATCTATATGACCTGCGGCCCATGAAACTTTAACCACGGCCCGGTGTTGGCCTATCCTATATCATTGCCAGAAGCACGATTATGGCTAACTTTACCCTTAAAGAAAACAAAAAAATTACTGAAGTTAGAGGGCTGCAATTTGTTATGATTAATGATTGGAAGGTGGATGATCAACATACCAATTTGCAGCCCTTTAGCCTCAGTAATTTCTAAGATCTGAGGGCGGACAGAAAAAGTGAGGACAGAAAAAATTGCAGACCGAGAGACAAAGCCGGCACAATAATTTCTTGTACAGAAAACTAAAAATGAAAAGAATAAAATATGCGTGAACATACTGGCTTCATAGTATATTTTCCAAATGGGAATTCAAACAAATTTCGTGTTTATTTGCAAGTATGCCGGGAGAAAACGAAGATAATTTTTAGTTCTTTTCTCAATTCAGGTGTCTTCGTATAGGAGAGTGACAGTTGGAAACTTGCATGTAAATGCAAAATGCTCTTTCCTATAATAAAAAAATATTGTTACCTGTATCGATGTTTTACGTTTTGTCGGTATAATGTAAACATGAATTATCTGTATTTACTGTAGAAAACACTCTATGCGTAAATAAGATAATAAAACCTCTTATTTACGTGTATGTAAGTGTTTATGTTTGCATGCGCTCAATTTCGTGTTGGTGTGTGTCAACATTGGATTTTTTATTATTATTAAAATTTTTAATACCAAACATTATTTTGATAACTGAATCTAGGTACTGTAAAAGCTTGCGTAGGTAAAAAAAAAAAATAAAAAAAAAACTTAAATTTGAAGAGGTCATTTTATTGCACTGAATTTCGTGGAAATAAAAAAATAGCTAATGAAAAAAAACGAACGAAATCATGAAGGGAAATGAGGAGGACGTCAACTGTTCCCTCTTTAACGGTACAAAACTACAATTTCAACTCCTCTGCAGAAATTTGAGTTCGTCAATAATAGTTCTCGATGGACAAGACCCAAGACAGTGCCATCAACTTACCAGACTCAGTACAAGTGAGAGCTTTTGGGTTTTTCACGTATTTGGTTAAATTTATTACTGATTGAACTTTTTGTTTAAAAAAATATTTAACTTAGTTAATAAAACAATTGAAAAAACACGGAATGCAATCAGAAACCACTTACCACCATTAAGTTTTAAAAGCTGAAAAAATTTTAGAACACAACTATGGGTGACTTTCTGGGAACAAGATCTTAACATTTGTTTATTTGAAACACATAAACAGAAATTCATTTTTACGTCATCTCACATAGTTAAGTAAAAAAAATCCTTAGCCAGCAGTCCTTTTGAATCCATTATCTTTCCTGGTTCATGATCCAACCTTCCACCAAGTATCCTCAAAATCTATCTATAAATTCTCAAGATATCTTATAGAAAACGAACAAATTCCATAGGCAGGGGGAATAAAATTCAATAACTTTATTAGTCATCACATATAATGATTAGGGAACTCGTAATAAATCTTTCAAAACGCTCGTTTGAAAAAACAAAGCATGTGTGAGTAAAGTTAAGATGCAGAGGTAACAGTATCAAGTGTACAAGGTTATTCACGATAAGTTTCAAAATGTAAATTACTTTTTTGGAAAACTTAAAATAAGAAACATTGCTTATTGCTTTTCAGTAAAAAACATTATTATTATAGTATCACTTTATTATTATTATTATTATTATTATTATTATTATTATTATTATTATTATTATTATTATTATTATTATTATTAATAAATGTAGGATGAACAATGAAGTTCAAAGTAAGTGAATGTTTTTTTCAAAGAAAACATCCGTCAATAAAAACATCCAAAACTTCTGACACAACAGGTTTAAATGGTTACTTAACCATTCTGCTTATCGCCCCCCCCAAAAAAAATGCAAGCTCATGGAAATTCCTTCTTAGGTCGACCTTGATAAGAAAGTCTCTGGAGATCATTACCGTAGAATCACGAATGACATGAGAGCCTAATGGGTTATGTCTTAACCTTGACTAAGCACCGGAAGGAGTATTAATCGTCTCTGTAGTCATTAAGGGGATCAATCTTTCATCCACGCGTCATTACATCCAACCTTACCGCCATATCCTCATGATCGGTGCCTATTTACTACGTATTATCATTCCGATCTTGTCGTCTGATGAGCACATCCGTTCCAGGTGTAATTTACAAGATCAACGGTTTGGTCAATGACCTGGAGTCACATTAAATGCTTGATATATGGTCTTCGTGAGGGAATATTTTTGTGTAAATTAATAGGAACTCTCTTGAAATAATTTTTAGATAAAACTGTGTCTTCTTTGCTCACTATTCATAGATATATAGACAGATATAAGAAGAAGATATTAAGGGACCAGGTGACAAGCAGAAAGTCAGAGACTGGTTCAAACAGGGGAATATACACAATCTCATGGATTGTGAGACAGAGGCCGACAGAAGAAGGACCAGACAAGAAAAAGAAAGAAAGAAGAAGAATAATTCTCCACTTTAAAAGAAAGATAAACTTTTCTCTCCAGCGGAAGATGTTACTTACAGAAAGAAAGGATGAAGTTTCAAAGGCTGAACAAAAGAAGGAAATAAACATCCAATGAACAATGGAATCTGAGGATTAAAGAAAAAGATCTATTAAACAAGTGGGTAAATGATACTTCTACCAGAATGGACACTATAGGAGAGAGAGAGAGAGAGAGAGAGAGAGAGAGAGAGAGAGAGAGAGAGAGAGAGAGAGAGAGAGAGTGAGTGAGTGAGTGAGAGAAACCCAAACTTGAAAGGGATGTTCTCAGTAGAGAAGGATTAATCGAACATAAAGGTCATTAATTTCACACTCTACCTCTTTTTTCTTGGTGTTGCGGATCGAGACTAAAATACCCAGAAAAGAAATAAATTCCAATTCATTTGTTCGTTACTCCTTACCATACAAAGCAACAAAACAAAAGAATTATGTCTTTGGTTTGAAGAGCAAAGAGGCCATATGATCCTAAGCAACCAGAGGAAGAAAGAGAATACATAAAATTATGTTTTCTCAACCTAGAATTATCAGTCCGGTTTCATCATTGTTGCCTGAAAAAGTTGCAGGTATATTTATTTCACTCACATATAAAAAAAAGTAACTTTCTTACCATGATTGTATGCTTACATTTCATTTCATTAACGCAGTCAGAAGTAATTTATGAAAAATATAAACTTCAAATACTGGGAACGAAACCACCTTTGGTGTTTAGGCAGTAGAATGTAAACAATCTTGTTTGTCTAATGTGAGGAAAAGCCGGGAGACTTTTGGGAAACACATCCCTAATAAATAAAGGCTGTTCACTGCTTGGATAATATCCATTCCATACGCTTCAACAACAGTAGGTTAAATCATTAATGTAATAATATTAAAGAAGTTTTAAGCTAGACCAAGCCAGTATTGAACATTTTATCGTCGAAGATTAAATAAATGGTTATGACGATTGCCAATGCGGAAAGCAATAAAAGATAATTTTCTGAAGCAAAGGGTTCATTTAACTTCCAACAGAAATAATCGAAGAATTTCAAGGGAGTCGATTGGTAAAAAGAAAATTTCCTCCTTCACCACCACATTAGTGTCCAACTGATGAAAAGGAGTCAGTCTTGAATGGGTGCCTAAAGGAGTTGCTGTTAGCATCGTAAAGACCTGGATGGTGATTATTCAGAGCTTCTTTTGAAATTGAAAAAATAGCAAACGAAACTAGAAAGTGTAATTACAAGCAGTATTATCTACATGGAAGGTTTGCAAAGGTCAAAAAGGTAAGTAAATATGGCCAACATAATCATATAAAATATGAAAGAAGCAATGAAAAGAAATTCTCAAAAGGATGTGAACGAACAAGTACATTAATTCGCCAGAATTCTGTAGGTAATTGCACTTTCTTCTTTTTTTATATATATGATATGAGGATTACTTACTTTAAATTTTAAGTCAGTGTATTAACATGGAAAACGCATTCCTGAATGTCAGTATCAAATCCCGCGAAGTAGCATTTTCCCAAGCTGATACAGGTAAAATCTCGTTTCGTATTTAACTCCCTGAAATCACAACATCTATATATTTCTAATTTATGTCATTAGAAAATAAGCACAATAAATAACATAGCCAACAATATGTTTATAATCGCAGAAAAAATAACACGAACAGTATACTAGATGTATGTTCATAATCGCAGAAAAAATAACACAGAGAACAGTATACTAGATTATTCTTTTTGTACCGTAAATTTTAACTGTGTGTTAAAGGCATGCAACGGACCGCATATGATTTACTATGATAATTAAAGTTACTTGGTATGACTTCGTCTACAGTTTTCCGAAGTCACTCTTTGCCAATGGAAACCTTCGAATTACTCGGTGTTCTCATAGTTTAATCATTTTTAGTTCATATTGGTGTCTGGTACACTTACCTTGTAGCCATGATCGTAGATCATGTCCATTAATGACAAACTTAACAAAATCTTAGTTCGTTTTGATCTCACTTCCCAGTTCCCTATCACCGAACAAGAACAAGGGAAGAGAGAACAAGTGTACTCTTAATGAATAAAGAGTGAGCAGGAAAAAAATGAGGTTTCATTACTGAAGCAGAGATTGAGGAACAAAGAGAGAATGAAGAATAATATTAAGATATTTTTCTCTTATCATAGTAGTTGCAGATTATTAGATTCAAAACTCCCTTTCTTTTGAATATTGTATAAACAGATTAAATGAAATAAATTAATAATAATATTTTTTGGCAGTGATTTAATTTTTTATTACGGAATCACTTAATTTACGTATAATTATTTGAAGACTCATCAAACGCATCGTGTAAGATAAAAGGATTTATGTTTCTTTTCAGTCTAAAAAATCTAACACATTTATCGCTATCATTTTCTTTTACCCCCTTCATGATTGAGGGGTATATACATATATACATATATATATATATATATATATATATATATATATATATATATATATATATATATATACTGTATATATATATATATATATATATATATATATATAATATATATATATATATGTATATATATATATATATATATATATATATATATATATATATATATATATATATATATATATATATATATATAAAGTCGTCGTGACTGAGGTAGACTTTGGGAATCTCAGTATGCTGATGAATTTTAGAACGAAGAACATCTAAAGCATATTTTTAACTCTATTTTTGACGTTTCGGTACAAATCTGGTGCAATTTTCGAAAAATCAGCTGAAATGAGCAAAAGACATGGATATAGTAAAAATATAAACAATCTTACAATTGCAAATTGAAATAAAGGTCTAAAAATTAAAAGAAAAACCTTAAAATTTTTTTTTAAGTAACTAGGTCATGATAATAAAACATATACATAATGTAAATATATTTTATATTATCATGTCCTAGCTTTTCAAAAATTCTTGAGGCTTTTCTTTTAATTTTTTAGACCTTTATTGTATTTTGTAATTGTAAGATTGTATATACTTTTACCATATCCATGTTTTTGCTCATTTCAGCTGATTTTTCTAAAATGGTACCAGATTTGTACCGAAATGTCAAAAATAACGAGTTAAAAATATGCTTTGGACGTTCTTCGTTCTAAAATTCATCAGTATATATATATATATATATATATATATATATATATATATATATATATATATATATATATATATATATATATATATATATATATATATATATATATATATATATATTATCTTCAATTTCATTATAACAATCGTTAAAATAATAATTTTCAAAGCCTATCAACGTCATGACACCAGTTTCAAAGCCTGTTCATTAAAGAAACAAATCTCTATAGACTAGCAAAGTTCTCTCTCTCATGGCTACGAAATTAATTCTCGCAATAACGAGAATCGAAGGGATAAGGGGCCTCGGTTAATCACTAGGGTCAAGATAGTTTGCTCACGGATGACGAAGAAAATCTTGATAATGTCTTGAGATGCTCTGAGTCGGGGAGTGAAAGCACAGCTGATTGGACCAGTTTCCGAAAGGTCTTGGGAAGAAGAGGAAATCATCAGGGGAGGTCCCGCTAATCTTGTATGGGATCTGTTTTCGTTTGTGGATAGATGGCTAAGGAGAAAAGTTTAATGGATTAATGGGGTAATTCCAACCATATGCGTGTGTTTTGTTTGCGCGCGTGTGTATGTGCACTTTGTTTAGCTCATTAAAGAGTGACTCCAAATCTCATCCTTCAATTCATGAATCAACGATGCTGTGTACGTATATGTGTATATATATATATATATATATATATATATATATATATATATATATATATATATATATATATATATATATATATATATATATATATATATATATATATAAATTTCTGACTCACATCAGGATCGAACGCAGGTCTTTCAATTGAAAGGCAAGGGCGCTGCCCACTAGGCCATACAATTCATAAAAGAAGTTGGAACCTGAGGGCAACTGCACCCAAGGAATTACCTGGCCAAGCAAACTGCTTGCATACCAGCGTGTTTTCCCCAACTTCCCGACTCAGCAATGGCCCGATTGAAAGCATTTCATTCGAATTATCCCTTTTGAGTGAGTCAGAAATTTATTTCTGTTCCACACGTGATTGTGTGTTATTTTTATGTATGTATATATATATATATATATATATATATATATATATATATATATATATATATATATAATGTACTCGATGTTGTTGGATATTACTCTTTATGATAGATTCATGTGTGAATAATTTCATTCTTCAGTACGAGAATTATTCTGTGTATTTTGTAACTGTTATTATGATATGTCTTATTTTCGGTATATTGTATTTACTGCCACTTATATATATATATATATATATATATATATATATATATATATATATATATATATATATATATATATATATATATATATATATATATATATAGGCAGTAAATGCAATATACCAGAAATACGCTATATCATATTAAGAGTCATTTACAAATTACACAGCATAATTCTCATACTGAAGAATGAAATTATTCACTCGTAAGTCTGTCATTAAGAGTAATGTCCAACCACGTCGAGTCCATAAGTTCATAAAAAACTACTTTAGCAACTAAATTGCGAGAATAGTTATTCACTTGAAAGTTCCAGAGCAATAACAGACGCGGTGGTGGCGGGGGAGGGGCTTGGATGTCAAAACCCCCCGTCAAAAGATTTGAAAAAGAAGCTCGACATTCCTCCGCATCGAACTTTATCAGCGGATTAAAGTTGAGCTGATGTCCTTCGCAAGTTGCTCGATGACTGGAACCGAATGAAGGCGATGCTTTCGTATGAAGGCACTGAAGGCGGAGGGAACTGGGTTTTATTCTCAAATATTTGAGAATCCTCTCTCTCTCTCTCTCTCTCTCTCTCTCTCTCTCTTTGGAAATAATGGAGGAAACAACCATTGAACCATCGCCATATGGTGATTGTGGATAGACTTTTGATAAAACTTGAAAGGCGAAAATATAATACGTGGCTGAAATGAAGCTCAGATTACCAAAATTGAAAGTACCAACTTGGCTGCTCTCATATCGCGAGCTTTAAAATCAAGCAGTGTTACCGAGCAAAGGTTGCCTGAATCATTTTTTATGAGACAGAGGAAATTGAAGTCTTTTCCTCTGTTCTAAACGAAGCCAATGTCGTAGTTTATAACATTCTTCCGTTTTGCATTTTTTTTATTTTATCGTAGTCCACATAGGGAATGGTGTTTGCTCGGTTTCTTCTCATTTATCGGTCCGTTGGTAATCCTTAGCCTCAAAATAGCAATACCTTACTTATCAGTATCTTAATATCTTTTTTTTTATTAGCTATAACACATATTTGTGAATCATGTCAAATTAATGAATAGAAACATATGGAAACATCGCTTATTCCTTCAATAATTAAAGAACAGGTCTGTGGCCAATGATGAATGCTGGCATGACTTCATGTTAGCAAGAATCCCAATACCTTCCATAATGATCAGATATAGTCAGCTGGCAAAGTCGCGCCCAGAATTAGGGACTTTAATATAGGACTTAAAGTTCTGATTGCTTTAAACACCAGGAAAGAATATGAAGTATGTAAGACGAGAAGTTTGTGTGTATACCTCACTGAGTTCGATGTTTTACTGTGCAAACGCTAGTTGGGGTTTTAAAACTTGCTTGTACTTACTTTTGGAAATATTTCTTTACTTATACATTTTTCATATCGGAAAGCTTGGTAATTCTGTTGTTGGTAGTTCATATAGGCAAAGATAGATACTATACCTTGCCAAAACTAATAAATTAAAGAACTTCTTTATAATATCTTGGGCGTTTGCTATAAGCTTCTTGTAATATAATACAGGATCCAGAGGGGAAAAATACAGAAAGTACCTCTTGAGAGCATGCAATGAATTCTTCTCTGGTAAGTTCCCTATCCACAAATTTCTTTTTTTTCTAATATATTCGTCACGGAAATTACAATTGATACATGACCGCAATTGCTTTCGACGCGTTCACTGTAGCATTTTCTTTCATTTTTAAAAGCAGTAAACTTGAATGCCCTAAATAAAAGTAGCTCGTTCTTCTCAGTCTTGTAATAGCCTCTCTTATGATATTCTAAATTTTCTGTTAAAGTATTCATTGTTGACCAGAATATCTTCATCCTTTCTAAATGAGTAAAAATAATATGAACAAACACTGTCGATGTCCTATATCCTTGCATTGTGAGGAAATATATATTACAGGTAGCCTTGGTTCAGTGCTTTGTTATACGATGTTTGCTGTCCTCTTTAAAAAGTAAGTCTAAAGAAGGGAGGTTCACGGTCATATGCACTTGGTAACTCGGTGCCTTCTTGACCCTTCAACCATATAAAGTTGTAATCAGTATATTGGGCGCTTTAAATATGTTTGTACACTGTCCCACAATACCTCTCATCTCCAATATTCTCATCAGAAAACAGGAAAAAGTTATGAAGCCGTTCTCTGCCTCATCGGCCAATCGATTGCTCACCCTAAAGAGATAAGAACGTAAAATTCCTCTGGCGCAACTCACGAGGTTTCCAGTAAATTGCCTTCTCAGAATGCCGTTTATTTCCCATAACGCAGATCTCTAAAACGATAGTCTCTAAAAAGGCAGTCTCTTAATGCAAAAAGTAAGAGGGATTGCAACCCGCAAAATAGTGCCTGGAGCCTTTCTTTGGCTCTAGGCACTAGTTTTTAGGCCGTTTTCCCTCCTACTGTAGATGACTGCAACATGCATTATGGCATTCTGAAAAGGAAATTTGATAAAGGCTGAGAGCCTATTACTAGAAAACCTAGTGACTTACGCAAGAAGAAAGTTACGTTCTTATCTCTTTAGGGTAAGCAATCGGTTGGCCGATGAGGCAGAGAAGGGCCTCATAATTTTATCATGTTTTCCGGTAAGAATATTGGAGAACAGAGCTATTGTGGGGGAGTAAAAAAAAAAAAAAACCATCTCAAGTGCCCAAGATATTGGTGGAAACTTTGTCCAGCTGAAAGGTCAAGAAGACACTGAGCAATCAAGTGCATATGACCGTGAACTCCCCTTCGTTAGACTTACTTTTTAAAGAGGACGGCAAACTTCGTATAACAAAGGACTGAACCAAGGCCACTGGCCATATTACCTGTAATGCGTATTTCCCCGCAATGCATGGATATTGGATATCGTCTGTGTTTTAAAATATTTATAAATATCCGGAGGAACGTCGTGAATAAATAGTCGTATGCAGCCACAGTTTCATTATTTGAATGTCCGTCCTCATTTCTCATGTAACATTGTTTTTTTTTATCCCTTATAGCAATGAAAATAGTTCTTCACCGAGAGTTTTTCCTAGCTCCCCCCATTTTTCTACTCGATAATCATTAACGTTTTTCCTCGTACTTTAATATTTCGCACCCCCCCCCCCCTTCTCTCCAGTCACTCCTACCCGCTACTTCTCACACCCTCCAAAAAAATAAAGCCTAATTTACATACTTTACGTGCAAACTCACTCGTCACGGTGATGAGATACGGGAGATATAAGCAAACTTTGTAGTGCTTCTGAGACTGCTTACACTCAATGATAAATTCAGGTTCAGAATATATGTAATGGTTCAGCATTACGAGAGATGCAACTTGTTGGATAAAATGTTATCTAATTAAGTCCGGAGTTACTCGTTGTTGTGTTTTGTATTCCTTTTTCGGTGTTATGGAAACGGTTTAATTTTTAATTTGATAATTTTTCATGACTACACTATTTTCGAAATAAAAACAAACGCGAACATATCTTTCTCGCGCATTTTATAGAAACAAGTTTTGTGAATGAAGAAACAAATATTAACGTTCAAACTAAAATCATAATAGTCTAACAGATGCGAGATTGGTAATACTATTAGTAAATATAATTTTAATATATATATATATATATATATATATATATATATATATATATATATATTATAAATTATATATATATGTGTGTGTATGTGCGTGTGTGTCTGTCTGTCTGTATTTGCAGAGTAAAAGAAAGAGAAAGCAGAGTTAATGCAACAGCATTTGCAAATAAGAATAGTTGTCAAATATTTATTCTTATTAGGACGCCCAACGGAGAAAAACAAGAATATTTTTCATTCTTAAAAAGACAAAGAGAAATAAAACTCCGAATCACGGAAAGTTTTGCAGCAGCAAATTCAGAAAAGTTACGAAAACCTTTTTCTGCAAGAGTTTTCTTACTTTTATGTTAGACGGCATCACGAGGATTTAAGGACAAGTCACGTTCTCAGGTTTAATCACAGTAAAGCCTAAAAAGTGCCTGAGAGAGTAAATTCAGTCTTTCCCATCGGCAGTTCAGGAGGTCAGGAAGAGAGGAAGAAAAAAATAGCTTTACACAAAATAGGCGGAATAAGCATTTACACCAGCTATTTTTTTGATATTTTGAGCTACCATTCACTGGAAATTTTTTTTTTTTTTTTAGTTTTCTGTACAAGAAAACTATTGTGCCTGCTTTGTCTGTCTGTCTGCACTTTTTCTGCCCGCCATCAGATCTTAAAAACTACTGAGGCTAGAGGGCTGCAAGTTGATATCTTGATCATCCACCCTCCAGTCATCAAACACACCAAATTGCAGCCCACTAGCTTCAGTAGTTTTGATTTTATTTAAGGTTAAAGTTGCAAAGATATAGGGCAGGCCACCACCGGGCCGTGGTTAAAATTTCATGAGCCGCGGCTCATACAGCATTGTACCGAGACCACCAAAAGATAGATATATTTTCGGTGGCCTTGATTATACGCTGTACAGAAAACTCGATTGCGCTGAAGAAACTTCAGCGCATTTTGTACTTGTTTGTTATGGGGCTCAAGGTACAATAATGATTGATAAAGATAGTATACTTCTTATTTAAAGTGATGTTGCTCGACACTGGCTTCAAGAAACTAAAAGAAAACTTCTTATTCCGGATTACTTACTTTAAGACCATGTTTACACCAAGAAACTTGTAATGTGCCGAGCACTCGCACTCTCCTTCGGGTTTTGAATATATCAGCTTACTTTTACATTAGAGTTTTGTATTGTCATAAAAAATAAACTTATTCAATATATATTGAGGACGAAAATGAAGTATAAGAGTTCTTTAAAACTGACAGTTTTCCAATGACAATAATATCCATAATACTATAATAACTATAAGTTTCTGGAGTGATAACTCTGCTACCGATTTCTACTAGATTTATGCGTAATAGACAGAAAAAGGACATTTCTTGTTTTATCTTTGAGTTAATTTTAACGACTTGGTTAAATATAACACGTAATTATAACGGTCTCTCCTTGGAATCGAAATTTAACATATCATGTATGTCAGATGTACGTTTCAACGTAGTATTGAAAATAAAGGTTATAGATCAATTCTCTGTCTGTCTGTCTCTCATGAAATATAAAGTCAGAGAAATTTTCATTTCAAAGGCTTTCACGTAATATTGTAGAAATAAATAAGCATAAACTTAGGGTAACAAATAGTCGTAATTATATGTTGGGAAAATAAAATAAAGCATTATTGATATGAATGAAGTAGAAATAGTAATCTAAGATTCTGAATAATATTACGTATTTGTTTATATGTATAATTTACTATCGTATCAGTCTAGTGTAAAACCGAAGTAATACTTATTACTTCAATATACCCAAATCAACGACATCAAGTTTAGATCCTTAAAAAATTGTTCTTATACCAGCGCTGTAAATCGCGATTTTTACAGCAGGAAAACAAGATAGAGGAAACCTTGGAGTTTTCACGTTGCAGTACGCAGATATTCTGGACGGAAAAAAGACGCCAGCAATCATGAATGGCAGCAATTAAACTGAATAGCGCCTCGGGAATTGTATTCGTGAACGCATCATTAAGGAGATTTTTTCCACTCATATGGTTGATGATTATGGTTTTCTGTGATAAATATTCCGGGAAGATTACGCGGTGAGTTTTCTTTTTTCCAGTGATTTATCTGAAATCTTGATTCTTGATATAACTCCTCTCGAATTGCAGAGAAATGGAATTGAGAGATTACGAAAATTGATAATTTTGATAAAAAAAAGTGTTTTTCCTTAAATAGAATGAACTTTTTATTGTTAGAAGGATGGAGCAAAAGAATATGCCTAATAATCGTCTGAATTTTACCTCACCGCCCCTGTGAACATTTTCTCTCTCTCTCTCTCTCTCTCTCTCTCTCTCTCTCTCTCTCTCTCTCTCTCTCTCTCTCTCTCTCTCTCGTTGTAATAGTAAATATCAACAGCTATAACTCTATATCACTGAAGCTCGAGATATAGTAAGCCACAGATGAGTCATTTGCTATTTAAACTGATTTTCAAAATTTTTTCAATCTTCCCTCTTTGTCGCACGTGGCTACTTCTAAAGATGTGACAAGAGGATGGAGATTTTGGGAGGTGAAAGTACAATGAAGATTTGGAGTGCAGAATTTCACAGAATCCTTTGCATCACACGACGCTGGAGGAGATGATGATGATGATGATTTGATGATGGTGGTGAAGATGATTATAAAGGTGAATGTTAGTAGCTATATTAAAAAACTTAAAAGACAGGCCATTTGCTAGCCAAATATCTGCGAATCCATATCAGCAGGGATGCAAATACAGAAGGCCATCCTGGATTATTGAGAAGGCATCGAGCGCGGAATTCGTTAAACCCTTCCACCATTGTATTACATTTGGGAAATTAATTCACGGGAGAGCTTGTTTGCTTAGCCGTAGTTAATAACTTTCGGTGGAATTTATTAGACTCGCATGATAAAAGCAAAGGAGCTCCTTCGTGCAGATTCCTTGACGGACACCTGGTCCCCTCCCTTCCTGCCTTCTCTCCCCCTCAGAGCATTCAAGCTGCGTTTCCTCTTCTGTTTGATTTAATGGGCTGTTTGCAATCCTAAGGTAATCATGAGACCCATTAGTCTCCTCTCGATCTCATATGAGTATTATCATTCTCTCATATAAAAGGATTTAGGAAGTTATATATCTTTACTATTATGCAGAAAGGACTTCGGAAATGATGGATTTTTTAGTAAAGTTATTTAATTATATATACATCTATTAACAATAATACTAATGTTTATTAATACGGGAAAAATTTATATATATATATATATATATATATATATATATATATATATATCTACATATATATATATATATATATATATATATATATATATATATATCTACATATATATATATATATATATATATATATATATATATATATATATATATATATATATATATATATATACATATTAGCTTTCCGTCTTTCCTTATAATCTGTATATATAAAAATGGATGTATTTATGTGTGTGTTTATGTGTGTATGTTGCACATACACTCAGAAACGCATTGAGCAATTTCAACCAAACTTGGTATACATATGACTCACCATCTGGGAAGGGGGTGAAATGTAAAACTTACAGAAAACGACAGATATTAGTGTCCGTCCCATAGTTTTCGAGGTCGCTGAGATGAATAGTGACACTTCCAATACCCTTTAAGTCCAAGTTCAGCCCCAATACGGAGGGGGGTTGGGAAGGGGGTGGCATGTAAAAATAACCGAAAGGATAGATATTAGTGTCTAATCCATAGTTTTCGAAGCCACCGAGAGGAATAATGATACTCCCAATACCATTTAAATTCAACTTCAGCCCTGCTTGGAAGGGGATGGGAAGGGGGGTGACATGTAAAAATAATGAAAACAACAGATATTAGTGCCTTATCCATAGTTTTCGAGGTCGCTGAGATTAATAGTGACACTCCCGATGCCCTTGAAGTCTAAGTTCAGCCCTAGGAAGGGGGGATGAGAAGGGGATGGGAAGGTGGTGACATGTAAAAGTAACCGAAACCACGGATATTAATGTCTAATCCATAGTTTCAAGGTCCCTGAGAGGAACAGTAACACTCCCAATGCCCTTTAAGTCAAAGTTCAGCCCTGATAGGAAAAATAACCGAAACGACAGATATTAGGGTCTGATCCATAGTTTTCGAGGTCCCTGAAAAGAATAGTGACACTTCCGATGCCCTTTAGTCCAAGCTCAGCCCCAATAGTGGGGGAGGGGGAGTGAGAAGGGATGGGAAGGGGGTGACATAATTTTGCTTTATGAATAAAGCAAAATTATGTTTAACTATTTTTAGTCGTAAGAGGATTATACGAAAAAGAGGAAAGAGTAAATACAATGAAAAAAAAGGAGTAATAAGTGATTAAAATGTAACTTGATCTCCACTAAAAGTTTCGAGGCCATAAACTTATTTGCCTTGCAGGACCGGCTTTGTTTATGGTGTACTAAATTTTCATAACGGCGACATTGGAATTAGAGTTCGATTGTATTTAACAATCAGAACCAATATGTAATTATAACAAGGTGTCTGTAAAAACAGCAATGTTCGCTTGGATACTGAACAGTCATTGAACTCAAAAAATAACAACGATTTAGTTAAAACCTTGCCATCATTATTCGTCACCTCTGATAGAGTGGTTTAGCCTGTGAGGCGAACAGATTATTGTTTTCATAAAAATGATAAACAGTTGTGATGGACAGTTTTCTAAATAAATAGCATTTTATTATCCTATTTGTTGTCGTAAGGTAATGGCTATCCCCCTTATCATTCCAAATTGAAAAAGTAAAACAAAGTTATAAAGGGATTTTTCCTACAAGCAAGAGAAAAACTGATAATAATAATAATAATAATAATAATAATAATAATAATAATAATAATAATAATAATAATAATAAACCGCATTAGTAGTAGAAGTAGTAGTAGTAGTAGTAGTAACAATGATTATTATTATTATTATTATTATTATTATTATTATTATTATTATTATTATTATTATTATTATTATTTCCCTCAACCAGAATCCTAATGTATCTAAGTTAGGCTAATTATTTCTGCCTTACAGGTTTGATCAAGCATGAGTTGATGATTTATCTGAAACGATATTCCCAGTATAACATCAACGAAACAATAAATAAAATTGCCAGATATTCCGCATAATACCTTGAGATATATCTTAAAGAAACTGATATAAAAATTAAAGTTTTAAAGTTACTGGAGAATGATGAACAGAATATTTTTAGATCAAGAATACGCATATTTTTAATGTAGTAAACTCCCAGACAAAACACCGTTTTTATAAACTTCTCCAGATGTCGAAAATTAATACTTTGTTATCATATCTGTGTAAAAAGTGCGTTTTTAACATTATTGGAATAATTACCTTCACTCAGGTTCAAGTACCACCATTTACAAAGCCTTAATCTGTCAGAATGAAAGAGTTTAACATTCCCCAGAGAGTGATCTGTAGCACACGTCGCTTTAATTTCTCTCGTGGGGAATGTTAATGTAAATTTTCGGTACAATAAAGATCGTTTTAACCCTACTTTACTTCCATTTGATTATTAGAAATGGCGAGCAAAATGATTCTCTAATATGTTTAAGTTAGGCCTTGATATTATTGTGTAAAGGCTGATGAAGCAGCAAACTTTTATCTGAATATAAACTAGTTTTTTTTAAGTAGTTTTAACTGCAAAGATCAAGATTAGATGCCAAAATATGGCTGGTGCCTAATTCAGAGAAGAATGAAAGAGTCTTATCTTGAAAAATGAAAAGGAAATATGAATCAGGAAACACAGAAGTCTAGGAAGAATTCCAGAGAATGCGACACTAGTGAGCAGACTAAGGATTGAAGCCAGCCAACGGGTAAAATTGAAAAGCGGTGATTCACTGGGTATTATGAAAGTTAACTGAGAACAGGGCAGACTATTTCCCTTAGCTAAGCTGAATAATAATCTAAGTACTTTATGTAATCCTGAATTTCCTTTATAAATTTATCTTACTTCCCATAATTGTCAATCTGTATCCTGAATGACTTTATGGGGATTATCCGCATGGTTGTAAAATGAAACATTTTTTGCTTTTACGTATTGTTATATATTTATTTGCGTTATCAGTTTATAATGTTTCAGTAATATTAACATGTATCTCCAGTTACAAATTCATTTAATTCCCATTTTCAATTTTCAGTACTTCATAAATCACGCTTTGAATACAGTTTATGTTTTGAAGCTTTCTGGCATGTACTAACGTACCAAATTCTCACAAACAATATTTCACTGCCAAATCTCTCTCTCTCTCTCTCTCTCTCTCTCTCTCTCTCTCTCTCTCTCTCTCTCTCTCTCTCCCTGTTATGGTTTTTCTAAGTTTCTTTACCAGCTCGAGCACTATCATAGGCTGGCTATGAGATACCAGTCCCAAAAACATAATAAAAAGAAGTAGTGGCTCCTGGGAGAGACATTCTCGACGAGCAAAGACAGACCATTTCAAAGACAGGGTGACCAAACCGTGGTAACTGGGGGAAGAAATTATTTTTAGAAACAAGGGGGAGATCCTATTACTCGTTTCTTTTTTATTTGGATCCTACACTAAAATAAGAATGTATTTTAAAGCAGTTGTTCATCACTAGTATTCTCTTACACTAAATCGCTAAGCCTTATTTTCCCCTACACCCCCCTGCATCTCCTCCCCACCTCCCTTCCTCTCTTATAACGTTAATTATTGGCTATCTGCATTTAGCTCGATGCTGAGGTTTTATTTTTCTTTTACATGGTCGTTCGGTTTAGAGGTCATTTTACCCTCCAATGAATAAATGCTCTTGCATGAATGGTTTGCAGTTCAATTACGTCTTTACCATTAGCGTAGCTCCGGGATGGCTCGAACGCATTTAGTAGATTTTACGATTGTTATGTAAGTTCTGTCGATTTTCAGATCAAATGTTTTTCCCTGAAAGTCCTCTCTCTTTTCGGTGCAGATTATTTTCATTGTGCATCTACCTAAATTCCATGAACAACTATGGATGTTTCTGTTGTTCGAATAAAAGGAAGTAATTCTAATTGAAATACTATGAATATATCATAAGATAATAAATCTAGGAAATGGACCTCTGTTAACATATTTCTTCACTTCGTAGCTTATTTGTCGTATTTAGAATATTAATAATATATATATATATATATATATATATATATATATATATATATATATATATATATATATATATATATATATATATATTGTTAGAAAATAACAACAATAATAACACAAACGATTATTTATTCATTTTATTTCCCTCGCTGTTCATTCTTGAGTTTGCATTTTCATAACTACAGTGAAGTCCAAAGGAGGCAGATTTTTAGACAGTAGTTATTTCTGTCCACCCCTGTGTGCCAATACGTATATAGCTCTCTTGAGTAGTTTATTTTGCATGATTTTACAAAACCCTTCAAGCAGCTATGCTTTTTTACCGCTTCCAGTGCGCCTTAAACTGCGCACTGATTTTAGTGGTCGATTTTACCTTTTTTTTTTTGTAGAACTGTCTCGGAGTCAGTATAGCATTACTTCCTGCATCTTACTTTTCCTTTATAGTCTTTGGTCTCATCTTCAAAATAGAAACATTCTTGAACAATGTCTGGTTAGATAATATATAAAAAATAATAAGCAAATGTCTATAAAAGATGTTTTCTTTGCATTAGAGAGAGAGAGAGAGAGAGAGAGAGAGAGAGAGAGAGAGAGAGAGAGAGAGAGAGAGAGAGAGAGAAATTAGCAATTAATTCCTTTTCACACACATATACATAATCCCGCAATATTGTCTTACATTCCTCCACAATAAAACTTTGCACCACAGTAAAAATGTCAGCGCTACCAAGTACCCATAAAATGCTTCGTAGCCAGTCTCAGATTTTCGCTCCTATTGAAGATGACTTCTAAACATTTTCAAGAGTTCTCCCATAAAAATGAACCTCCTCTAAAACAGGCACACTGCATAAAAAAAAGAAGAAGAAAACTTCTCTCAGGAAAGGGAATATCCATAACCAAAGGGGACTTTTTATGAAAATTAAAGTCCTTTAGAGTGTTCTTGAAAATATTGTATTTTGTTTTTACTGAAGAGATTTATATAACTTTATCTCTCAAAGCGCCTATGCTTGAAATTGGAAGAAAAATTTCAAAGATATTTGCATTTTCGGGGTTAATTTCCATGCAAATTACTCTTTTATTAACTTTATCTCATGTTAAGAAGTCTGTGAGCAGAATATTGTTCATTTACTATACTGTATAACTCTCCATACATTTGATTAAGATGTCAGTTCGTTTGCTTTCCTGCCAATGCAATCAAGAATACGGTAGAAATCCAACTAATAACGATTAAATATTCACTAATAACCACATTTCATGTACCTTTCATTTTCACAGAAATACTATTAAATGTATCTACATATTCCAGAAGCCTAACATAATACAATATTCAAAAGCTACAACTTTACCGAGATCCAAGAACAAACTAAATAATCCAAAAGCAGCAGGAGCGTATAGCCCTAGCTGTATCAAAGATCAGAGACGTGAGATATATATATATATATATATATATATATATATATATATATATATATATATATATATATATATATATATATATATATACATATATATATATGTGTGTGTGTGTATACATACATATACATATACATATACGTACACTGATGACCCTACCCCCTTACAGTACAATCTGTGATGCTAAAAACGTTATTATGTAACGTGTTGGAGTACACATTATTCGTGTTACTAAAATTACAGGTCTCTACATTTGTAATCATAAACAAATTGGTTTTATGTTGCCATTAAAGCATTCCCTTTTTACTGACTCACACATTTGATATCATGTTTAGGAGCATTGCTCCGGGGTGCTTGACCTCTGCCCTCTCCACAGATATCATACATTTCTGACAGTGGAAATCTTATGGAAGGCTTCTCTTCCTTGATATCTATTTACCGAATGATAAGAATCTGTCTACAGAGAGAGACACAGAGAGATTCCTACGTCTTTCCGTCGAATGCGTATCTTGGTGACATATATAACGATAGAAGATAAGGGGACGATATTCGTACGAAATACATCCCTTCCTTCTTTCGCTTAAATCTGTGATTTGCTCAGCTGTGCATTTCGTTAAAACTTCCTCATCCACAATTTTCCTCTTTGCGTTCTTTCCCTAAAATTTAAAACGAGGTTTATTTTTCCATTATGCCCGTTGAAAATTAGGTTGCATTTTATACATCGTAAATGAAATCATTTCAGCCCTCTCGTAACTTCCTCACTTCTCGTGGCTTGTTATCAATTTCAACCCTGGTTATTTCGTCAGCAGGGTTTTCGTTGATATCGTCGTGTTTTAATGCTGACGATTGAAAAGTCAAATTGCGCCGAGTTTATTCCACATTCGACTGCTCGCAATTGCCACGAATTTTTCGTTTAAAGGATTTTTTTATTTTTAGAAAACAATTTCAATCTTCCAAAACTGTAGCTCGATTGCTATATTTAACCATAGCGTTCATTCGTTATTTTTTATCAGATGAGGGCACTTTTATTGTTTTGGTCATATAATTTCTATAATCTTTTTCGTTATCTTTTAACAATGAAATCCTATTACTACTTTTAATGAAATGATGAATCTGATGGGATATAAATTCGTAGAATACGTTATACGTTGAAAGGTAGAGTAATAATTTACTGAAAAAAAAGCATTGGTTTGGACGTTGAAGCATATACCTCTTCTGGATTCCAAAGTATATGCTTAAACGAAAACTCTTGTATTTATTGTTCGTCTCCCAAATTAACAAATTCAATGACGGTAGGGAAACTGGTTATTTGCAACATATTTGGATAAAAAAAAAGTACAAAACAAACTACATATTTTCTACTCTTTATTACTTCAATTTATTCTTAAATCGTTTTACGTTAATTAGCTTTCTAATCGGCCCGATAATATTTTTAAAATATTATTTTGAACTCCTCTAATAGAATGTAACGATATAATATGGGTTATTTGTACATTTCTAATATTACACAATCTTTCATTATTTTCCTCTAAATGATATATAAATCACTCAATAAATTAAAAAGAAACTTAATTGTCCCAAATATGTTATTTTGCAACCATAACTGTGACGCATTCTCTCTCTCTCTCTCTCTCTCTCTCTCTCTCTCTCTCTCTCTCTCTCTCTCTCTCTCTCTCTCTCTCTCTCTCTCTCTCAGTCGCTGAGCCCTTTTTACCCGAGCATTTTCTTGTTGATTGTCAGAAACTCGATACCTTTTTTATTCAGCACCGCAATAAAAGAAAAATATACGATTCCTCCATCACAAAAAACTACAAGAAAAAGCATGTAACCCTCAAGGGAGACATTTTCGACACCCAAATACTGACCAGTTCGATATTACGTGACCAGGTCTCAGGAATCGGCATCACCATTTTTGTGACCGGTTTTAGGTTCAAACTTTGCATCACCAAGAAGTCGAATTTCTGACGGTTATTGCTGCTGCTGCTTTGGCTGCTGTCTGATATTGCTGCCTGCTATCTGCTAATCGCGTTCGCTTAAACTGACTATACGTAATAGCTATCAGTTCTCCAGCCACCTACAGAACTCGTTGTTATCAGCTATATTTATTTCGTTCCGATTTAAAACTGACTTTTTCATTTGCGCCGTTTTATTTTCAGCTGTCCTTTTCCCCCCTCCTGGCATATAAATGGTTTTATTTGATTTGTCTGATGTTTAATTACTTCATCACCATCAACAAAATAAAGGGACTGGCAATGACATTGGGATTTCTTGTTTTGAGTATGTTCTGTCGATTTTTTCCATGACACTTTTTCGCTAAATATTTACTACTTCCGAGTTAAACCCTTTTTTCCCCCTCCGCTTTTATTGTGAGTACTCGTGCTATTCAAATCAATGGGAAAAGCGAATGTCCTGATATGTTTAGATTGTGCCATCGATGTGTATATCCAAAGACCCTTGTCCCATTGCATAGCGTTATATTTTTTATTGGGTTTTACAAATCCTAGTTAAACAATTTGTACAGTAACCACCATCAACCAGAGGCTTAAAGGAACTACCAGTAAATAGATTAATAGCTCCAACGAACACCATAACTAGATAGCGTTATTATTAAATAACCTTTTAAATTATGGCAAGATTCTTGAACGAAATTTACTCCAGAGAAGGCATTTAGAAAATAATAACGAAGATACTTCATGGGGAGGTGTTTGCTGGATAATCTCAGTGCTATAACGGCTTTGGCGCAGCTTTTCAAGGGTTCTGTTTCACAGTTGTAAGGAAGGTTACCTAAAAAATAATTGCATACCTGTAGTAAGCATTGATAACATTATTTGGCTTTGTAGCGATGCGAAGTTTCTTTTAGTAATTATCTCACTGTATGTTCATCGATCTGTTTCGTTAAAACAGTTCTTCACAGTTGCAGTACATTAACGTAGGCTTCTCGTTCTGGTAAATTACAAAACCTAACGTATTAGATATCATTGCTAGTTCTTTCCTAATCTGGAAAATCTTACACCTGCTATGCTAGACATCGCTAGCAGTCCGTTTATTCTTCAGAAAGTTAGTTTGGGATAATATATAGTCAGATGCCCATTGCCCAGCCCTCTGTCAGTTATGGGATCATGTAACTCAAAAACACGGAAGGTTTTTCGGAACTCTTTTGAAAAGGCGGGTCCAACTCGATTGTATCTCGCGGGGAAAAATGACGCTCCTCGCCTCAGGAAAACAGGATCGGGGGGGAAATTCTTTACACACATTTTAGACAGATCCTTTCTGAATATTTTTTTTCTTTTACTTAATCTTGCTCTCCAGTGAAAATTGGCGTTATCCTTTTTCAAAGTGTGTTAGACAAGAGTTTTACTCAGATTATAGAAGGGATTTATCCCAAGTTAATAATTTTTTTATTTTCTTCGTGTACACAAGCAATCTAGAAAAAAATATCGTTATTTCACACGCGTTTCACGATTTCTTCAGCTAATATCAGATTCATAATATGATAACGTGAAAGACGTGTAAAGAAACTGAAAATTCAAACATTTTAAGAAATTAAAAGATATTTAGGAAATAGCCAACTTTCAGATAATTTAGGCGTATTTATGAAATAATTAAAACAATCTCTGCAACGCCCTGAACGCTGAAATTGACTAGGCAGATAGGCAACGAATTACACAACGCAAATTAAGCGTGAGATGTTATTCACATAAAATTGTTATCACTAAGCGGTCCAGACTGCCAAATGTAAGTGTCAGTCACTTCCCTTGACCCAATCATCATCCAGACAATACTCATTTTTCATGTGGCCTACTTGGTCTTCATTCTCCCTGTGAATGAATCTAAATACCTAAAATACTCAGATATATATATATATATATATATATATATATATATATATATATATATATATATATATATATATATATGTGTGTATATATATATATATATATATATATATATATATATATATATATATATATATATATATATATATATATATATTTGATTAGAGTATCTTTTACGGGATTCTCATACCTCGTCATTAATTATCTTTTAATCCATATTTACTGCGTCGTCATAATGCATGAAGATTACCTCAAAATTGTCTAATAGTTTCCTCCTTTTCGCTTTCAACATTAACTTCTCTTCCAAGAGGAAGAATGAGTTCGATGCACATTTCAGAAATTTAATCATCCACTTTCGCTGATGCCCTACAGGAATTTCAATTGAGCACGCTTCGTTAATGTTGAAAATTAACGTGATCTGCTGCATTTCTTCAGAAACAAATAAAGATTTTTTTTTTTTTATTCTAGTGTCCTACTTATAATTCATTCCGGTTCAAAAACTATGACGAACAACTTTCGGCTTTCAATACAAATCTCATTGTAATCACACCAATATCCTTGGAAGTTTCCTTGCAATATTATTTTTATGAAAAAATACTCAGCGTAAATTAAAACGCTTGACATATTCACCTTATCAACCCACCGAGCGAATAACTTTACTGATTCTGACCTGCCTCAAGGATTTCGAGCGTGTCCGAGGTGACTGTCTTTGTGTTAATCAAATATCTCGAGAGGAACAGATTTCGATAAAACTTGGAAAAATAATGATTCAGCTCTGAGTTAAATATCGAACTATCATAAACTTTTGGAGGATATCGATGAGAGTTGGACGATATTTAACTGTGGAAATACTTCGTGCATTTTACACTTAAGGATTTTCTCAGTCGAACTCCATGATTAGTATTTGTTTACGGAAAGGGGCGTATTTTATCATCTCTGCAATAAAAAAAAAGAGTAATATATTTAAAAATTTGACAATGAGTTCTATGAGTTTTGATGTAAAAGTATTAATGCTAATCAGTAGATGTTAAGTTGTTCTTATAGGCCCCTTGCATCGCACGGCTTGGGAGGCCATGATGACGATGATGATGATGATGGTGATGCCATAATGAAGGAAATTTCTACCCGTGACTAGATCGAAGCTGTGCACAGTGGAGTCATTCTTTCATTTCCCTTTCGAATGTACAACGTTTATTAAAACAGAATCCAAAAACATTTTAAAATCGAGGGTTTCTCTTATTGTAATTGCATGCACACAAATTTTTTACAAATATAAAAACATTAATAAATAAGTGTGCATGCTATGCTAGCCATTTAAACCTTTTTATTTTAATGTTCTTATGACAATAATAATAAAACAAAGTATAACTATTGATTACGCACGCAGAAATAATCACACATATGTTTGCATTAAATGTTTACATTTGCATATTCATTACGTTTCCTTAATGGACAATACTAACCATAACGAGGCTATGTTAACACAACTCCACTTCGTATGTATAAGGACAATTTATCATCATGCAGCTTTAACTTACAGTAGTTATTAAAAGCACTAATTTCCATTGATAAATGCAGCAACCTTCGACTAAGCAACACTGCATTTCAAAACATCTTCGTCTTTTCTGTATTTAACCGGTTCAAATATCCTCTCATCCCTTCCGTATTTTTTCTCAAATATATACTCCGTAATCGGACATTCTAATAACTGTGGAAGGAGGAGGTTGCGTAAAAGGGTCTGGCACGCCAATGGCATTCGGTTTCTTGGCAACGATCTCCTGTCCTGTAAGTTGCGAACCTGATGCTGCTTATGGAAGGCCCCATCTTAACAGGATACCCCTCAGGAAAAATGTCCAGAGTCATGTTTTTCCTTAATTGGTATGATTCTCTCTCTCTCTCTCTCTCTCTCTCTCTCTCTCTCTCTCTCTCTCTCTCTCTCTCTCTCGCTGATTTTATGGCTCATTCTCTCTATAACTCCGCCCGTGCTGCGCATGTTAGCGCACGTTCTTTGTCATATGCACACTGTAATTTCCGTGAGATGTATGATAAGCCATGGCGCAGCTAGTGGTTATATCCAAGTAAGGATTAATCTCCCTTGCCACATTACTAAAAGGTAAAGGGCAGTTTCACTATCCTTGCAGACGGTGGGAAGTAATCCTTATCAGTTAAAACACCATCAGTATTATTTGTCAGATTGCATCCTTTATTTACACACTGATCATAAGGAGTCTTGTTAGGCAACTCCGTATAAGACAGGAACTTTTGTATCATGAAGGTAATTAATATTATCCGTGTCATTAGCATTTTCATTTCTTACGAAGATTTTCATAGGTCTTTAGGAGTCCCAGCAGATAACCAATGGATTCATAGGAATTCTAGATATAATGAAGGCTTTGTAGTTCTTTTGTGTTCATGATCCCCTCAATACTTGTATCTCTTCTTTAGACCAGGAGTTCTACCAAATGATCTCTCTCTCTCTCTCTCTCTCTCTCTCTCTCTCTCTCTCTCTCTCTCTCTCTCTCTCTCTCTCTCTCTCTCTCTCTCTCTTTAACTGATTCCAATTTTTGACGGGAGGTACAGGAAGTTTATGTCAGGCATAACTCCCGTTTTATTGTGACTTTTATAGGAACATATCCTCGAATAAAGAGCCATCGTCTTCAATGTTCCAAGGGGGAATTAAATCTGAAAATCCAAAAAAGATGTCAGAGCTCAGGACCTGACGTTTTCGGGGGTTGCCGAGAGCTTTTCGGAGATGTGACTAACTTCTGAAATACTTGACCTCAGGGCTACGACACCTCAGGCAAAACCCAGGCTGCAACTTTAGCTCTGAAAGAGCTGACACTGTCTTCATAATGAATGTCTTGCTCCAAAGTATTTGAGACGCGAACATAATTATTTCATTACATGATTACCATATCTCATCAGAATGATAAACATTTCTGTCGTAAATACTTTGAGTCTATGTAGAAATTACTATCTTGCTTGTTGGCGTGCTTTAATTCCTTATAGAATATATTCTTAATCAAACTTTCATATGAAACAATTACCGTACACATTTTACTTTATTTTCATTTTCACGCTGTATTTAATTTTGCACACTGCCAGTTTTTGTATGAAAATCCCAAAATACTGTCATATCTGTTTTCCAGTTATCTGTATTGTCGTACCACTAATCCATTAACCAAATTACTCCATTGTAAAACATCAAGCAGTTATAGTAAAAAATATATAGTTTATGGAAAATTAAAACAAAAGGAAAGAGGAATGATTAATACCATAAATTTCCAAAAGGTTCACGAATCAATATAGATCAAACTTTGAGAACCGGTTTTATTGGAGGTTTCAGGGTTTCAACTATCCCCTAACTACACCCTTGTAAACTACTGCCCATAAACCATTTAAAGTATCTTCATCAAATTGCCGGTCGATTTTTTTTTCTTTTCGTCTGATATTTTACGATGCATCGACAGCATAATTTTGGAAAGCATTGCAAACTTTTTAAGGCAGAGGACCCTTTCATCATATCGCTACTCAAGTTTTCCGAGTAATGTAATCGTGTAATGATTGTCTATTCTTTTTTTTTTTTCTTTAAGTTGACATGGGAAAGATTGAAAACTAATATTTCGTCTCCATTCACTCAATACGTTATTAATTTTTTTTTTAAGATTTAGAATTCGAACATGATCTCCGGAGAATCTGGAATTAGGAATTTGTAAACTTGTTGCATCATAGTTCCGTAAAATTATCATTTATAGTAATAATTTTGATGGTAATCTTCATCATCATCATCACATCATTTGTAGAACTTCAGGGAGCCACATTGTTTTCATCTTATCGTTATGACTACCTATGCTGCATCACTATATTGTGACCGGAAATAAGAAAAATCCACAATTAGATATTATGAGTAAAAACGTTGTTTTGAAACAATGTAATTTTTTTACCTGTATTGTTTCAAAATACACATTTTGCTAGTATTATAAAACTCGAGCTAAATCCAAAATAACTCAAAATATACTTTACGGTTAGCCATCTTATTTGCCAAAGAATACTAAGTTTTGAAATGCCACTCATGATGCAGCACCAGCGCACTGAGGTAAAGCATTTTACTTCACTGTGACCAATTTCAAGAGCAGACTTTGACCAAGAAGGTCTGAAAGCTATAAACCTGTCCAGTAACATGCTTCTAGCGCTTGATACCACCGGCGCAATAAGTCGGGCTCATTTCACTACTTCAGCAAAGTCAAGTTACTGCTACCGGCTCTTGACTCGGCTGATTAACGCATAATGCAGCTACTAACTAATCAGCAAAATAAAATGATCGTATGAAATCAGCTACTAACTTATCAACAAAATGGAAAGATCAAATGAAAATTCATGGATGGTTACCACAGCATCAATGGTGTCTATTGTACGTTATCTGTAACCTACTCCCCGGGGGTGTGATTACCGGCTGATGAAGTATTGGGACAACGTTTTATTCACCCAACAGTCTGAAGACTAGGTATGAAACTACATACGCCTAGAATTAGATCAAGTACTGTTACACCACTAATTATGGTTCCACGCCTACCCCGTCCCACCGAAGCAAGTGTAATGCATTTTATTTATTTCCCCAATAGCCTTGTGGTGATAAATGCATTATAAGCAATTCCTGATAATGGATGTTGGCAATAATCTTCTAACTGGGGATTTCAGTGACTTGCCTGGCGAGCGCCCTTGTCGTTTCCCTTTTTAGTTGCAGAATATGCAATAAACTATATATTTCACTTACAATTTTATGTTTCGTGGTCAAATTACATAAAAGCAAAACTAAGAAAGAAGTGCTCCATACCAGTGCCAAAATATACCAAGAGAAATTGGTGGATAATGCAATACATAGAATGTTTTTTTACTAAAGCAAAGAAACCGAGGAAAACACTTGTTTTTGGTATGGAAAAACAACGGAGCATAAGAATAGATTCGTGCAAAGATTTACTCCGAGCTGAAAGACTGACCAGCGATAAAAAAAAAGGATCTTACATAACATTTACATAGGACGCCTCCAAATATGCAAAGCTGAGGTCATCGCTCTTGCTCACTTGCTGCGAAAGCGACTTGGCTAAAAATTACCTTTTATGATATCACAGCAGTCGTATTATCCTCATTGGAGAAGTACTAGAACAGAGAAAAGAGAGAAAAGTATTTCTAGGAAAAGGCCATTTTTATGAATCTCTCTCTCTCTCTCTCTCTCTCTCTCTCTCTCTCTCTCTCTCTCTCTCTCTCTCTCTCTCTCTCTCTCTCTCTCTCTCTTATATATATATATATATATATATATATATATATATATATATATATATATATATATATATATATATATATATATATATATATATATATATATATATATATATATATATATATATAAATGCTTTACCTGACAATTGCTGAGAGAAGTGAACCTCAGCCCTTAAGCAGAATTTGAACTTGTTTCTACCGATTTGCAAGCACAAGCTTCACCAAGCTTTTGATACGTCGCCAATCATCAGTTGGTTATATTAAGCACCTTTGGGTCAGGTCAGTACATGGACCGGTGACCACCAAGGAAAAGTCCGACGCCATCGGTATACAACCCTCAATAAAAATGAACTTGAAGTTCAATAATTGCTTGGAATTTCCTATTCGTTAGTAAATGTTATATTAGCTATCTTTAAAACCTTCACTCTATCAGGAAAGTCTTTTAGACTGTCCCTTCGTAGATGACTAGTTTTTCTTGAGCTCTCTGTTTGAGTTGAACCACCATTTAGGTCATCATTGTACCCTGCAATTTCTTTGTCAAGTACCTTCAGGGTCTATTGTAGTCTATCGAAGGCCACTAACTCACACATCTTTTTCCCTCGACGCTAAGAATTCTGCAGACTTCTTTACTGAGAGCACATTAAATTATCTCTCTCTCTCTCTCTCTCTCTCTCTCTCTCTCTCTCTCTCTCTCTCTCTCTCTCTCTCTCTCTCTCAATGTAGAGATCCTTGAAACCAATTTTATTATACGAGAATGTACAAGTTACGATATACACATATGCCTTGAAAGTAGTGAATTACTGTCTTGAACTAATCATAAATTTTTCAGTAATGAAGCACAGTTCGAATTCAGTACAACTGTCCGTAACATATTTCATTACGTGACCAATATATTCGAAGAAGTCAGATTTCTTCTCATTAATATCCTTCTTAGACCTCATTACGCGATCTCCTTTTACTCTTATTTTATTTTGTTTTCATTTAATACCTTTGTTTTATCCAAGAAAATACTCATTTCAGTTCTATAAAATTGATTGAACTGTATGGCAGAGGCCAAACCAAATAAACATTCTTCTTCTCTATTCTGATGAAAAATGTTGTATCTACCACCTATGTATTTCTGTATCCTTAATCTTCTTTAACTCCCTCACTTAAGTAATGTAAGGTATTCACTGCATAGCTTGATGATTTCGGTTTACTTTTACGGGGTATAGTCTAGTGGCATTATTATATAAAAAACCGAAGCTACGAGGGTTGGAAAATTAAAAGAAAACAGAGTATTTAATGCTGTTGTACATAAAGATAATGAAGTTACGCATGTTAGTTTTGATCAAAGTAAAAGACTGAATCATCATTTAAAAATAAGCTAGTTAGATGTTATCAAAAGAGAGAGTTAAGTAATTTATATAAAAAAGTTATACTCTGCACAAATTCAACTTTTATCTTCTCAGCCCCCGACAGTTTTTCTTGAGAATTCGAGAGGAAAAGATGTTCTTAATGCTGAGATACGGAGAAGCACTTTATGTATTATTGAATGTATTATGAAAATTTTCCCTTTCTAAGGCTTTAATGTGTCAGAATTTGCTGAACGTTTTTCCATTAGATTTAAATAAGTTATTCTGAGGACAGAGGAGTTTTATTTTTATTTAAGGAACGGTAAAAAATATTTTCAATATAAAGCGTAATTAGTGCTAGAGCTGAATTATGGAAAGATAACTCCCATATCAAAGTCTTAATAAATCTATCTAACGAGCAAAGAAGGTGATAATGAATATATCTCATGGAAACAAAAGTTTGAAACGTAGCCTCGTTCAGTTGTCGAAAATAGAGACAGAGGAGAGTTAGCAAACAACACGTGATTAACATCAATGCAAGTCGTATTGTTCATGAGTTCTGAAGCCTGTTGTTTCCATTTGTGTTCCCCTGACATTCGAGCGCAAACGTAGTCCTCAAATCTTTCATGGAGAGTTTTAGAGAGAACCACTCCAAACCAAAGTGAAACATATCCGGTCATAAATCTTTCATTTAATTGTCAGTTACAGTATTTACATATCATGCGTAAAAGTGGGGATGTAGTATTGACACAGTACAGCGCGAGACGGCTTTTACGCAGGAAGATGCTTTATGTCCCAGTAGCTCCAATATCTCCATATGCTAGAAAAGATTTTAGTCTGGAAAAACTGCAGCGCTCTAAGTTCAGGGCTATTTGATAAATGTAACAGTTATTAATTTTTCATTTAATAGTCAATTATATATATATATATATATATATATATATATATATATATATATATATATATATATATATATATATATATATATATCCAATGCAGCACGAAGGGACGCATGCTTGAGAATATTATAAAATTCACGTCAGATGGTGAGTGAAAAACCGGTAATTTGAACAAGTACTTTCGTAGTTTCTTCTACATTTTCAAGTTCACACTCAATACAAAAGAAGTTGACAGAGCCTTATAAACGAAAACAGAAGCGGGGGGCGGGGTTACACTTTGTTATTCTGGGCAGCATGTTCTTTAAACAAAAAAGGCAGGGACAAAGGATCAAGGGATAATCCAGGGTGGAGATTAACATTCCTAGTGGATGTTGCTGGCTTTTAGACCCAGTTTCTTGTAATGTGTCTCATCTCACCTTAAAGAAAATTAGAAGACTTACATGCAATTGGATATATTACTAGAAGGCTAACATTTGGAAATCCTAAACTTGTATGACTGTTGATAAAAGGGGTATTATTATTATTATTATTATTATTATTATTATTATTATTATTATTATTATTATTATTATTATTGTAGGGAATAAGAAATCAACAATGAGAGAAGAAATTTGTGGTCATGGCCCTTTGAAATTCATCTTCGTGGTTAAACCCACTTTGTTTTTCCCCGGTTTCCTATCAGAGATTTTTTCATGAAAAAATAACAATATATATATATATATATATATATATATATATATATATATATATACATATATATATATATATATATATGTGTGTGTGTGTGTGTATGTATATATATATATGTGTGTGTGTATATATATATACATATATATATATATATATATATATATATATATATATATATATATATATATATATATATAAACTAATATTTGGAGCAACAGCCAAATTTTGTGATCATTACTTATTGCGTTAATATTTGACAAATAAGGCTCTATCATAATGTAGAATCACGTAAGCAGATATAAAATTACCTTAAAAATAAGAAAGTTGACATTATGTAAAAAGTTTTTTTAATAATGAATGGATAAAAGAAAATAGAAGAAAATACAACA
>JANJGK010003696.1:0-7500 GCA_039081455.1 Macrobrachium rosenbergii | reverse complement strand
GATGTCATTCATCATGGGCAATAAACAAGAAAGTTTAAGATTTTATATGTTCAAATTCAAAGGACATGAATATGAAAAAAAAAAACTTCGAATTAAAAAATGTTCAAATTCAAAGGACATGAATATGAAAAAAAAAAACTTCGAATTAAAACAAAAAATTAAAACAGGATATTTAATAGAGTCACTCGAACGTATGACAGGATCCCATTCCAGTTGTCTCCATAAGGTAACATTGAGAAACGTATCGTCTTCCGAGATGTCATAAAGTCTTTTAAAATGTCAAACTCACCGAAATAATTTCGAAACGGGTTTCTCAAATTATGGAAGAATTATATCAGACAGAAGAGTGAATTCGCCAAGTATCTCATTTCTTTCCAAGGGATCTTGAGATTCCATCTTCCCCTGTTAATGATATAAAAATCGGATTGGGTTTATATTTCGTTTTTATATTCAATGATTCCATTTCCCAGTTTTAAGCTTTATGAGTGACCATGATGGAACTAATTGCAATAATGTGTGCGTTGCAATGTTTCTTGTCAGTTCATATAAAGTATATATATATATATATATTTATATATATATATATATATATATATATATATATATATATATATATATATATATATATATATATATATATATTAATGAGTATTAAATTTTAAATTGAATAATTTTCGATAAGGAAGCAGAGAGAGAGAGAGAGAGAGAGAGAGAGAGAGAGAGAGAGAGAGAGGTGTCTGCTTATTGTAGAAACTGGAATGGCTGAGATAACATCAGATGAATATAGCTGTTGCTTTTTTGTACTTATCAGAAGCTCTGAAATTCTGGATGATAGTTCTCTAAAATCAAATATTAAACAAACTTCATAGTATGAAGTACATGAATTTCTAAATTGAATGTAGTCAGTCTGACAAATTGTCTATATCAAAAGGGCGATTCATAGAAATTTTCAATATTTGACAGGAAGTTGCAGATATTTTCCTGTCAGCTAGAAGCCCGACTTGTCACTTTCCTTTTTAGAAGTACATACATTGCCACAAACAGAAAAAAGAAGAGAAAATAAGGCTTGTCTTTAAGAAGTCTTCAGTCAGGAAAACATCAGTTCTTTTCATTCAATAGACAGCTGAAACACAACTTTAGCTCTGGTATTAAAGATAATACTACATTACAAGTATGTCATTAACGTTATATTACAAGTACGTTCATAACGTTACATTGTAAATACGTTAATAACGTTACATTCCAAGTACGTTAAACCTTATTAACGTACTTGCAAGTGCGTTAATAACGTTACATTGCAGTTATGTTAATAACGTTACATTGCAAGTACGTTAATGACGTTGCTTTTACAAGTACAGTAATAACGTAACATTTCAAGTCAATTAATAACGTCGCATTGCTACTACGGTAATAACGTTAAATTGCAAGTACGTTAATAACGTTGTCTCTTATGTTTCTTAGTTGCAGAGTTATCAAGCAAAATGTTTCATGGTGGCCATTTTGTATGCCATCTTTATCACAGTGGTAAATATAGTTACATTACAAGTACGTTAATACCGTTACATTGCAAATACGCTAATAACGTTACACTAAAAGCACGTTAATAACATTACGTTACATGTACGCCAATAATATTATAAGCAGGTTAATTACGCTGCATTACACGCACGTTTATAACATTTTAAGTAGGTTAATAACGTTAGGCTACATTACAAACACATTAAAAACATTTCATTGTAAGCACGTTGATAACATTAAATGACAAGCACTTTAATAACGTTTATAACGAAGAGCCCCACAGAACAGGTGTATTAGGAGATAGTGTTTTCCACTGAAATGTTGTTTTCTAGCGCAAACAACCGTTGAGGGATAAATACTTTTTCAGTCGTCGAGATATAAAAGTAGGACTACCGATCACTTTTTACATCATTGTTAACATGAATCTTGAGCCCAATTACCATAATTGTTATCATCATTCAGAAGATGAACCTCATTCATATGGAACAGGCCTACAGGGGCCATTAAGTAGAAATTCAAGTTTTCAGAGAATATAGTGCTCATTTGAAAGAAATTGCAGAGAATGATAGGAAATACAGAAAGAAAAGGTCAGTTATTGGGAAAAAATACATTAACAAATTAACAAATAAGTAGATATAAATGTAAATAAATTATTAAATGTAAAATAAATAATGTTTAAGAAAAAATATCTTGCGAGGACCTATAATGTATAAATCAGCTTGTTTAATGCATATTTCCCAGTCGTTTTCTTTTATCAAAAAATTAAGTCTAAATAGTAGATAAAAATACTCAGGACATAAAATGAATATGAAATACCAAGAGAAAAGGAATGCCCCTAACAAAAAGTGTTAAATTTGTTAGATACTGGAAATGTATGGATTTCATTAGAATATATTGTTTTAATTATACATATATTCACACTACATGAAATAGATATGGTAAGGTTTTACTTTCATTTAAGCATTCTGAAAAAATAATATAGCGAGCGAACTTACCACGTGAGAGACACATCATACCATAATTTTAATAAAATGAAAAAGAAATACCTCTTATCGAAAAGTTTTAAATAAAGAAAGAATTATATTGTCATTTAATAATAGAATTGGAGATAGGTAGCAGAAGGTTAACATTAAAAGAGAAAGTAGAAAATTAACAGAAAAGACGTTAACACTAAATGACCACATTAGAGTTACTGTAATATTAAATTAGCTAAAGACGTTTATATTTTGAGCCTTGTCACCTGCCCACCCTTGATCTCTGAGTAATACCTGGCGGAGCTACAATTTTCTAGAGAAAAATGGGGTTATTTTCAGTAAGCCTGAAAAGAATCACAATGTGATAAATGAATAAATGCATTAATATATAAATAGAATAATTACTTATTGATATCTATGTATGTATGTGTATACATACATAATTATATATATATACATATATATATATGCGTGTGTGTGTATTTATATATAAATATGCCTACACATGCACACACAGACACGCACACACACAACCACACACACACACAGACATAATTATATATATATATATATATATATATATATATATATATATATATATATATATATATATATATATATAGAGAGAGAGAGAGAGAGAGAGAGAGAGAGAGAGAGAGAGAGAGAGAGAGAGAGAGAGAGAGAGAGAGAGAGAGAGAGAGAGTAAGCCGGAAAATCAGTAAGTAATAAATAAATAAATACATAAATAATTAAACAAATACTTTTGTCATATATCTACGTATGTATGTTTACATGCATACATATATACACACAAATTTATGTACACACACACACACACACACACACATATATATATATATATATATATATATATATATATATATATATATATATATATATATATATATATATTGCAATTCCATGACGCTGACAGCAATGCAACATGTATATATATAAATATATATATATATATATATATATATATATATATATATATATATATATATATATATAGATATATATATATATATATATATATATATATATATATATATATATATATATATATATATATATATATATAGTGGTACAGGGAACAGAGAAACATTCCCGGAAACATATTCAGAGGAAGACGGACGAAAACCACACATTACTAGGCTGTCTTTTTATTTTATGGCCAACGTTTCGTAATTATTTATAGAATTACATCCTCAGGGCTGTGCATAAGAAAAGATAAAAAACAAATATAAGTACAGTCTTAGAACACACTTAAAATATTACAGAGTAAGAATGAAATAAATAAAAATAAAAACACAACCCACCTAGAGGTGAGACAGGAAAACTAAATGGAAAGAAACACCACAGCAAGAAGTTGAGCTAAATGTAATTGACTAGCAGATGTATGAGTATTTAAGAATGGCACAAGTTATTTTATAAATCTTGAGGGTTGACTGTATGACCGATAACACTAAAATCTTTAATCTCAATGTAGGTTTTACATTGTTTTGAATGATTCCCGATGTTGGTGCGCTCTGGGTTCGAGATTCTGCTACCTGTGCGGAAACTAATTCCCCGATGTGAATCAGTGCGCACCTTAAGAAGCCTACTGGTGGATCCCACGTAAATCCCTGAAATACATTTAGGGCAAGTATATTTATAGATGACACCAGAGGACATGTAAGGACACAGCTGATCCTTTACCTTAAACAAAGAGCTAATACTAAGAGGATTTTTGGGAATTAATTTGGCTGATATGGCTGGGATATGCTCATGGATAATTTTCGTAAATCTTTTTTTATGGGAAAGTTGCAAAGAAATTCATTTTTTGTACCGTTGAGACTTCAGGTCTTCTAGAGAAATGTTTATTTAGTAATAGATTTAACTTTCTATATACTAGCCTGGGTGGAAAACAGTTACCTTTAAAGAAGTTAATTAGAAATAAAACTTTTACAGGATTCGCATCTAATCTTTATAGTAGCTGTTATTTTAATTTCTAGATTAATTCCATTTTTACCCTTCTTAACAGAGCACTGGTCCTCACATCTAACTGGAATGCCTTTCACAATGAGATTTTATTTTTAGTTAACTTCTTTTAAGGTAACTGTTTTCCACCCAGGCTAGTATATGGAAAGTTAAATCTATTACTAGATAAACATTTGTCTAGAAGACCTCAAGTCCTAACGGTATAAAAAATGAATTTCATTGCAACCTTCCCATACATCAATGACTTAACTTTAAAAAAAAAAAATTTACGAAGATTATCCATGAGCATTTCCCACCCATTTCAGCCTAATTAATTACCAAAAATCCTCTTAGTATTAGCTCTTTGTTTAAAGTAAAGGATCAGCTGTGTCCTTATATATCCTCTGGTGTCATCTATAAATATACAGGGATTTACGTGGGATCCACCAGTAGGCTTCTTAAGGTGCGCACTGATTCACGTCGGGGAATTAGTTTCCTCGCAGGTAGCAGAATCTCGAACCCAGAGCACTCCAATATCAGGAATCATTCAAGACAATGTAAAACCTACATTGAGAACAAAGATTTTAGTGTCATCGGTCATACTGTCAACCCTCAAGGTTTAACAATCCTAGGGTCGTTATTTATAAAGCAACTTGTACCATCCTTAAATACTCATGCATTTGCTAGTCAATTGTATTTAGCATAACTTCTTTCTGTGGTGGTTTCTTTCCATTTAGTTCCTTACTGTCTCACCTCTAGATTGGTTGTGTTTTTATTTTTATTTATTTCATTCTTACTCTGTAATATTTTAAATGTATTCTAAGACTGTCCTTATAATTGTTTTTTATCTTTTCTTGTGCACAGCCCTGAGGATATAATTCTGTTAATAATTACAAAACGTTGGCTATAAAATTAAAAAGACAGCCTAGTGATGTATGGTTTTCGTCCGTCTTCCTCTGAGTATATATATATATATGTGTGTGTGTATGTATGTATATATATATATATATATATATATATATATATATATATATATATATATATATATATATATATATATATATATATATATATATATATATATATATATATATATATATATATATATATATATATATATATATATATATATATATATATATATATATATATATATTCTGCATTGTTGTCAGCATCATGAAATTGCAAGAACGTGGTTCGACTAACCAATACTGAACTTTCAGTAACTCGGAATTCCCTCCGCTCTGTCTCCGGCTGACCAAAACAGAATTCGGGTGGCGCCTTGGGACCCGCGACAATGCATTTTAAAAATGACATTGAGCTGTATCCCTGTTTAGAGAATATTGCAATTTAAAATTAAACCTGCGATGACTGTTTATTGAACTTCTCAAAACATAATTTTAGATATTTCAGAAATGATTTATGGATTATCGGTGCTTTGGAAGTTCGTTCAAATTGAATGGCTCACATTAATGACTGTTTTCTTCTTTTCAAGAAAACTTGAGATACCTGGCCATAAATTCAGTAATCTATTTCTCATTAAGTCTAGAATGTAAGAATTATTACGTATCCAGTATAAATGATTTAGCTTATGGTAATAAGTATAGCTAATTTCTTGAATGTATTATTGTCGTATTCTAGAAAAGTATATATATTTTTTATCATATAAAACCGAATCTTCTCAATGGTAGAGCTCTCTAGCTGGGTATGTTATTCACTTCATTCATGTCACTGGGTGTAAGATGAAAAGAGAAACAATAAAAAATAAAAAATAAAAATATGAAAGACGCAGTGTTTGCAGAAGCTAATGAATAAATTCGAATAAAAAATGTACGCAGAAAAAGAATAAGTTTCGAATTGCTACAGAAAAGAAATGGATGCGAAATCGACCAACTGGAAGAAACAAATAATAATGGCTTTATCATTTGTTATAATCGGTGAAATGAATGTGAAGTCAAAGCAGTATCAGCAATACCAAAGGAAATGTAAACAAGAGACAGATATTGGTTCCAAGTTTCAACTGCAAATGTAAAGTAAAGATGAGAATCACCAAAATCCTGGTACAGAGATTCCGGAACTGTGAAGGTCATGAATTTGAACTGCAAGGAAAGAGGTCAGGGGGAGAGCGTCATTTTGAAATGGGGCTTCGGAATGCACCGCTGGAGCTGAATTCGGCAGAGCACATGATGCACAGAACTGCATTTTGGGGACACCGAGTAAGAGGAAATTTTAGTAGAAGGACATTTTCATTCCTCACGCAATGCGGCAGAATATATATATATATATATATATATATATATATATATATATATATATATATATATATATATATATATATATACATACATACATACATACATACATACATACATACATACATACATACATACATACATACATACATAAATAATACACACACATATATATATAATGGTATAAATCTATATATACTTAGCATTTGTAAGTAATATTTTTACTACTTAACTTTGCATTGACCATTCTCGTGTTGGACAAGCATGTATCCATAATTCCTGCTTATAAACCTATAGAAGCAAATTAATCACCTATTTGAAATTTCATAAGAAATGCAGACACTAATCGACTTGAGCCAAAAATTTGTCATTTTAATCTTCGTTTGCTTTTAAGAATAAGAAATCGAGATAAAGCAAAGCGTCGAAAAGAATGTGTCGTTCATCAAAGAGTCCGAGATTCATCAAATTGAAATATCCCGGTATCCAAGATTTAATGCCTCCACTGACGGCAGCCCATTTCCGAGAGATTTTCTGATTCCTAAAGAATATTGAAATTGCCACGGTCATCAAATTATAGGAAAAGGAGAATTTGACGTATTAGATTAGATTCAGAAGCCTCTTTTACATTTTATTTTTATTGACAAGGGTCGTATAAGTATTTCTCCGTTAGTCTGCAAAATTTAATTGTAAGAGTTAGGCAGAAAATTAATATTCTATGATTTGAAATGCTTATGGGCAAAATCATATAAATATATATGGGTATTCTAAATACTTCTTCAATGCTCATAAATCCT
>JANJGK010003694.1:65000-79842 GCA_039081455.1 Macrobrachium rosenbergii | reverse complement strand
GACAACTCTTGTCAATCTCAATCAAGATTTACAAAAAGATGATTGCAACATGCAAGTTAATGAGGTGAATGCCCTGAATCATGGCTGAATGGTACGCTAAACACACACAAAAAATATATATATATATATATAAAGCCTATTACTTAGCAGTGGTTATCTCATACGTTTAGGTCAAAGCAGTGGGTGGTAGCCTGTAAGCGTGAGGACCTACTGAAGAAGGACTACCTGTATAGAAATGAAAATTGCACCCCATGTGAAGCACATTTTCAGGAGACACAATTCATGTCCCAAAAGAAAGATAAGCTGGTATGGAATGCTGCTGTTCCATCAATTTTCCCACGGTTTGACAGAGACACAAGAACATGGAAGCCACCAAAAGAGAGGGTCCTGGTTGAAGAAGACAGAATGATGAATTTATCTCAGAAAGTAATGTTATAAAATAAATTGCATTTAAGTAAGGGTTGAAGTCTGGCCCATTTCTGTTGCCATAATTTTGACAGGTGTAAGCTGTCCTCTGAGGAGGTTGACTGCCATACATGAGCTGCCTACGTACCTGTTTAAATAAATGCCACTGATATTGCACACGTGCATGTTTTCATTAACATTGCAGTGTTTGACCTGAAAGAGCGACAGTATTTTGGCTGTGAATGCTCTTTAGGCCAGGAAATGCAGTATGAGTGATGGTGAGGCTGTCAGACTGGCCCAGTCATGCATTCAAATGTCTCTTCCACACTAAAGGACGGTAAAGTAATGTATGTCTCTCCTTTCAGCCCATCAAAACATCGAAAATATGTATATCACCTTAAATCTGCTGTCTACAGTGCTCTACAGTTATGGATCTATGGACTAACATGCTTTGCTGCCTACCAAGCTAATAGTTATGCCCCAAGTCCTTGCTGCACTCCTTGCCCTAAATGTCAATGAACATTGAGTTCTGTTATAAGCCAATTAGAATCCTGTTAGTTCTGCGGCTGGATTTATAGGCTGTCATAAACTTAAACCATTCACAAATAAAGTACCTTTACTGATACTCAAATCTGGTGCAAACAAAACAACCATAGATGAATATCTCGTACATAAAATGCACAAGAAACATGAATTATTCCTTTTGACATCAGTTTTTTCACAATAAAAGCAAAGTTTTACTGGTATTATTTAAGTTGACTACCTTATTGCATTAAAAATTATAAAGCAAATATTCCTTTACGAAAACACCCAATATCTTATCTTTATAGACATTCTTCAGTCGCCACCCATCGTCTGTCCATTTACACTTGAAGGATTGAAACAGTTCTGACCTAGATGTCTTCTTTTTTCTCACCCAAATCACATACAGATATCCCACTACTAATATCAGCAGACTATTTTCATTCTTCATGTCGCAACTGAAATCTAGGAACCTATACTTTATAAAACTTTGTGCATTTAATCCACATATATCCCAGAGAACCTTTTGAAAATACATATGTATTGGTTTAATTTCTTTACAGTAGTAATAACTATGTAAAGGATACTCTACTTCCCCAAACATTTCACATAAATTATAATTTTTTATCTTCGAAATATGTAATCTATGATTAGTCGCCAGAACTCCATGCAACAGTTTAAATAAAAACTCTCTCACTACCGGGCAGAACACAGGTTTGTGTAGTCTCTTCCATATCTCTTTCCAGTTGAATAAAGGGCACAAGTCTTCTACCTGTGGTTTCGCCGCAGGTGTAAGTACTGTATGAGTCTCTTTACTGCTCATGTTTGGGAAATTTTTGTGTTTGCGGAATTTTCTATCGCCATCTATTGCGACTGAATGACAAACATTGGAAGAACAAGACACCTCCTTCATAGGCTCCAGATCCAATAAATAACTCAACTGCATATTACAACAGTACCTGTTAATCCAGCATTTTCTACTACATCCCTTAGAACAATTCTAGAAAACATTGCTAGAATTTTTGCTTGTACATCAGTTATACCTTGCCTAACTGGTCTTTATACCCAATGGGCAACCTTGCCCAACATCTTTATAGACAACGGGCAACCTTGCCTAACTGATCTTTATAGACAATGGGCAACCCTGCCTAACTGATCTTTGTAGACAACAGGCAACCTTGCCTAAATGATCTTTATAGACAATGGGCAACCTTGCCTAACTGATCTTTATAGACAACAGGCAACTTGCCTAACTGATCTTTACAGACAACGGGCAACCTTGCCTCACTGATCTTTTTATGTGAAATTCCTTGCTTAGAAACCTGTTTACACATATTCTGCCTACACTTTTCTTATATAGCACCCTCATCCAATTTATAAATTCGGCTGGGAGACCGAACTTTTCGAAAATCTGAAACACAAAACTGATCTGTACGCAGTCAAAAGCCTCAGACCCATCTAGATTTATCATCACCAAATTCATATCAATATCATTAACATAATAAAAAATATCTCTGATCAAGTTATTGCACTGTATAATTGATCTCCCATCTACCGCACAAAATTGCTCTTGTGATATGAAGGAGTCCACAACCCTTTGCAACCTAGTTTTCAAAACTCTAGCAAAGACTTGATAATCTCCATTCTCGAGAGTTACCAGCCTCCAATTTTCTGTTAGCAAAGGATCACCTTTTTTCCAAACTAACTTGATTACTCCCAAATGTGCTGTGAATATTTAATATCACAGATGCTTCTAATTACCCTCAGCATGCCTTCCTTTATCACCGCCCATAATGTTTTATAAAACTCAATGGGCAAACCATCACATCCAGGGGATTTTTCGGGTTTCATTGATTTTAAAGCCAACCAACTCTCATCTGTATTAAACCCTTCCTTTAGTTTTTTCTCGTCTTCCTCCTGTACCATCTTATTACATTTACTTAGAAAATAATTTATTGATTTCACCTGGTCACCTTCCACATAATCAAACAAATTCTCATATAAACTCTTCGTAAGTGATAAAATCAGATTCCAGTCCGTGGTAATGACATTTCCCCGGATTTTCAGTTTCGTAATCCTTGCCCTGCTCGTCCGCAGCTTCTCTCTTCCCAACAACAAAAACGTAGAGACTTTTTCTCCTTCGACCCTCATTTATCCTTTCTTATTTTTTCAACAACTGAATCTCTCTATATTTGTTTCCATGACAGTAATGTATCTCGTGTAGTTGCCATCATCTTGCATGCAACAAATTTACTAATCCACAATTTTTTTGACAACTTCATAAAGAATAATTCCTCTTCTTGTACTTTTGCCCAGTCCCACCGTTCCAAAATGTCTATAAACACGCCTTGTTTTTTCTTTATCCTGTTCCAAAATGATAGCAAGGCTTCCCCCCCTTTCCCTCCTCCTCCAGCACAATGTTACTGAGTTCCAAAAATCCTTTTTTACTGCACGAGCACTAACCTTTCCTTTTATCAGCACCATAGAATGATCAAAAGAGTTTATAGGTGCCGTATCTGTATTATAAATATGTTCAAATAAATCCTTTGTATATAATACGATCAATTCTGGATCCATGTTTTTTTTTTAACAAACGTAATATTCGGTATACCTTTATATACTTTTAGTCATAAGGAGTTAATTAAATTTTTCATTGCCTTTGATACTAGAGTGGATTCACTATTACTGCAATATCTTCCGATACCTACACAATTGAAATCACCAACCAATATTAACCTGTGAGGTCGAGAGCTGTCGCCGGAACCCTCAAGCCCTCCTCACTTGAAAACAAAAACCTACATGCCTCACTGAGACTCTCGGGGAACACAGATCCAGCGCTCCTGATTCAAGCGATCTTTTGTGCATTTTTCAGAAGCTACTTTAGGTCCTTGTCAGAAATGTAATTACTAATGCATGTAAGGCATTGCAAGCTTCTAACCATATGTATTTGAAACCTCTTCCGAATTTGCTTATATATTACAATTGTTATCCATCCTTCAAGTGTAAGAGAACACATCTGACTGTATATAGACGTCCCTCTGTTTTGCTTTAATGTCGAATGCTACTTTTCCGCTCGCAAGGGTTCTTGACCTGTCAGAGATTTTGTCAGTAAATTAGAATAGCTGGAACCTGCCTCTTACTCGCGCTTCGTTATATACCCATCAATACTGTGTCTTAAAACGTAAAACAAACCAGTCATGTAAAAATCCTCACTTTCTCTTGTTTCATTTTTACCAGCTGGGCCGTAGACATTTCCCACCAGCAGCTTTCTATCATTATACGCCACATTTATACCAAGAATTCTTCCCTCATAATCCTTTCCGTTGTTGACACTTTTATGTCTTTCTTTTTTATCCAGACAGATCATCGTTTCTCCTTTTAATAATGAGGTTGTATTAACTACAGCGTTATAATATCCACATGAATAATCCAAGATCCTTACATTCTCCACAATGTGTTCTTGTATCCTCATTATGTCTATTTTATATTTTCTCATTATGACACCAATTTCATTTGTTTCCCGAGCTCATTTAATTCATTTATATCAAATTCACGCTACCTTGGGAGTATCCCGATAGGGAATTATCACCGAAGGGGAATTTATAAGTGATAAATGCATTGGTACTGCCGGGTCGCGATCTCACGACATAGAACTTATCCAGCAACTCCAGTCGACGTTCTACCACTGAGCTATCAAGAGAGGTATAAGTCAATGCCGAGTTTGCTGTACTTATTTTTCCCATCGCGAGCGGGGAAATTGTACTTAGCCTCGGCATTAACCCACCTCCGCTATGATAGTTCACTGGTACGTTTGGAACACGCAACTCTTATGAAATTTTTTTATCACACTGTGATTTATATACAATCATGAAGCTAAAAATGTCGCTTAATATCAAATTCACACTACCTCGGGAGTATCCCGATAGGGAATTATCACCGAAGGGGAATTTATAAGTGATAAATGCATTGGTACTGCCGGGTCGCGATCCCATGACACAGAATTTATCCAGCAACTCCAGTCAACGTTCTATTAAGCGACATTTATAGCTTCATGATTGTATATACATCATGGTGTGATAAAAAATTTCATTATAAGAGCTGCGTGTCTAGCAAACTCGGCATTGACTTATACCTCTCTTGATAGCTCAGTGACAGAACGTCGACTGGAGTTGCTCGATAAGTTATGTGTCGTGAGATCGCGACCCGGCAGTACCAATCCATTTATCACTTATAAATTCCCCTTCGGTGATAATTCCCTATTGGGATACTCCCGAGGTAGCATGAATTTGATATTAAGCGACATTTGTAGCTCATGATTGTATATAAATCACAGTGTGATAAAAAATTTCATAACAAGAGCTGCGTGTTCCAAACGTACCAACGAACTATCATGGCAGAGGTGGGTTAATGCTGAGGCTAAGTACAATTCCCCGCTCACGATGGGAAAAATAAGTACAGCAAACTCGGCACTGACTTATACCTCTCTTGATAGCTCAGTGGTAGAACATCGACTGGAGTTGCTGGATAAGTTCTATGTCGTGGGATTGCAACCCGGCAGTACCAATCCATTTATCACTTATTAATTCCCATTTGTAGCTTCATGATTGTATATGAATCACAGTGTGATAAAAAATTTCATATATATATATACATATATATATTATATATATAATATATATATATATATATATATATATATATATATATATATATATATATATATATATATTATATATTATTATATATATATATATATATATATATATATATATATATATATATATATATATTATATATATTATATATATATATATATATATATATATATATATATATATATATATATATATATATTATATATATATATTACATATATATATTATATATATATATATATATATATATATATATATATATATATATATTATATATATATATATAATATATATATATATATATATATATATATATATATATATATATATATTTATATATATATATATATATATATATATATATATATATATATATATATATATATATATATATATATATATATATATATAGTCTCGATAATTGGGCGGCTACTTGGAAATCTTAGTTTGATGATGAATAATATTGCTAAAAACCAGGAAGAACATTCTTTATTACACAAGCTTTCGAGGTATAAAGCCTCATCATCAGGCTGAAAAACTGACAAGGATTATAATCCATGAAATTACAATAAAATAAATTGTCATAATAAATCTTCAGCAAAAATACTAGCCAAATATATAAAACGAACAGTAATTACAAACTAAAAGGGTGAGACGCAAAAAAAAAAACGAAAAATTAGAAACGAACACAAACATAAAAATATAAAAAATATAAGGTGAAATGTAAACAAACTACCAATCACAAACTAAAATATTTAACGACCAAATTGTGTACCTACTATGAAATTACACGATAGCTAGTTGAATACCAGACCAGTTGTTGTTCAATTCGGGTAGGATGAAACCCGAATTGAACAACAACTCGTCTGGTATTCATCTAGCTATCGTGTAATTTCATAGCAGGTACACAATTTGGTCGTTAAATATTTTAGTTTGTGATTGGTAGTTTGTTTACATTTCACCTTATATTTTTTATATATTTTTACGTTTGTGTTCTTTTTTAATTTTTCGTTTTTTTTTTGCGTCTCACACTTTTAGTTTGTAATTACTGTTCGTTTTATATATATGTCAAGTATTTTTGCTGAAGATTTACTATGACAATTTATTTTATTGTAATTTCATTGATTCTAATCCTTGTCTGTTTTTCAGCCTGATGATGAGGTTTTATACCTCGAAAGCTTGTGTAATAAAGAATGTTCTTCCTGGTCTTGGCAATATTATTCATCATCAAGCTATGTATACATACATATATATATATATATATATATATATATATATATATATATATATATATATATATATATATATATATATATATATCAGTAAACAACAGGGTTCGTAAAGCACATCATAAAGGCCAAGGTTCAATTAAGAAACGTTTTGCACATCGCTCAGTGCATCTTGAAGCGAGTGGCTTCAGAAGTGTCACCCCTCCAGTCACCTTCATATCGAGGTCGCTTTAACTTGGAAATAATCTACCCCAATTTCCCGCCATCACACAGCTGTTCATTCACATCCCCAAAATAAAACTCCATTCTTAAGTAGCCTCTCCTTTCATCGTTAACGGCCAGATTCATTTAAAGTCTTCCATCATTTAGACCTGCTAAACTCTATTCTCTACAGTAATGAACCCTTCAATATACCCTTCACATTGACGTAAGGTTGCTTTTCGTCAGAAAGCATCTTTCCGATTTTGTTTCCTATAACTAAGATGTCTGCGAGATAATGCTGTACTTACATCGATCAAATATGTTCCTTTTCTCTCCGTTTTATCTTCTGTTTTATACCAAATTTCATTATGTCACTTTTTTCCTCCTCTACTTTTGCCCTTCACCAAGCTTTTCATTTCACTGCCCTACCACTATGTTCCTTTATTTCTTCTTCCTACATGCCTGCGCCCAAAGGTTAATGGCCTTATTATCAACCTTCTTATCAGTCATATTCTCCTATTTTGTCATATTCTCTCATTTATTACCAATAACATTTCAGTTGATTACTTAAATTCTTCTTTCTTATGTATATTTTCACCTCCCCAGCGGTAAGATTCTTCTCATGACTTCTGTTTTCTTTCGCTCCAAACAAGCAGCTATCAAATATTCATTCAAAGGTTCTCTTTCCATGAAATATTAAATTACTCTTTCATCTATTCTGTACTAACACAGGATGTAACAATCTTTTCCCTACCATGTTATATCACCATATGAATATTGTTCCTTTGACGACACTTGCTCCTAATAACCAATTCGCCTTCAGAACCTTTCCCACAAGACAACGGCCCTCTGCATTCACTGCAACTGCTGCAGTGCCACTTTACTTTATATTCAAATTACTCAACGTGGCCTCCTTTCGTTCAGAAACCCCTAGAAGGGTTGGCTCCCCAAGTGCACATCACGTGGTGCACTGTAGGCAATACAAAAGCGTGTTTGCAGCGTCTCTTCGGCCCCCAGCTCCACCTTTTAGCCTGTTGCTTTACCTTCATCCTGGCTTCCTTTCTTCAGTCCTCCTGTCTAACCTCTCTAACAGTTACTTCTTAGTGCAATTGTGGGGTTTCATCCCAGTTCCACCTGTAGATCCGTGTACTGCATCTCCTTTCTATTTTGGAACTCTTTATCTTGCTGTCCAACCACTCCAACTCCCTCTTTTTATTACATGCTTTTATTTAACTTGACTACTGTGTCTGTCTGTCTGTTTGGGTCAAAATTTGTAACTCAATTTTCGGCCTGTTCTCTTTGTCCGATGGACTTGAAATTTTGCATGGTTATTCAGTCTCCGTGACAGTACAACCTTACGTGATCAGTAGGTCATCAGTGGCGTATAGTGACCCTACAGTGACCTCTCCCATATCTCAGGATTTGTATGATGATCTTCAGATTTTTCATACCTTATTTGGCTCGGTAGAATAAGTTAATAACTCTACGGATTTTTCAAACTTTCTTTGGCTCGACAAGATATCACGTTCAATTTTTTTAGTTACAATCATAAATTGGTTACAATTTCTGCCAAAACTAAAAAGTATAAAATAAAAATATATAAAAAAAACTTTTTTAAAACACGCATTTATTAAAATGCACTAAAAAATACAAAATTTATTGAGACACGCCAGGATTTTCTTACAATCAATCATGTCTACAAAAATAAGAGCGTAGGTGCTAAACATGGAAGGAAATACTACAAGAAATAAAAAAAAATTACATTTCTTTTCTTGTAGAATTTCCCTCCATGTTTGGTACCCATGCTTTCATTTCTGTAGACATGATTAGGCTAATTGTAAGAAAATCCGGTTTTGTTTCAAAAAGTTATTTCGTACATTTTAGTACATCAAAATTCTTAAACTTTTATTTTTTTAATTTTTTACTTTTTTTTACTGTTTGATGCTTGGCTTGACAGCCTAAATCCCATCAATCTTTCACTATCATACGTCGTGGTTCCTAGACCTTGCACCTTTACTCTGACAACATTTTCTTTTGCTGCCCTGAACATCACAATAAAACATTCCCTTCCCCACACATCCTGCAGAATTGCCATCATGACTAAAGTTCCCCATTTCCTTCTCTATACCACACAGATAGACCAGACAGTGTTACTCTTTGTCGTTCATATTCATGAACACCAAGCCTTTTAGTTCTGGTATAAATAAACTCCAAATCATCCACTTTCCACCCATTAAACTCCTATCATTGTCATATATTGCTTCTCTACTGAACGGCATCCGGAAATGTAGAGCGCTATAATTGTACTTTATTTACTTTACGTTGATAATCAACGTGGGTACGGTGTAAAGAATTGCAAATGCTGTGCCAGGCCATTTATTCACTTCCACGCGACGCAGAGTAACTAAAAATATGCAGCTTTATTTTCCAGCATTCGCAAGAGAGAGAAATCTGCATTGCTTTCGGGATGGAAGTTTATTGGCTATAGAAGAGGCATCCTCTGCCATCAGGAAGTTTACAGCCATCCATTGAGAACATATTTGTCTTAGTAAATGGAGCATGAGACTCCAATCTACAGACATTGCGAGTTTACATACATACACACACAAATATATATATATATATATATATATATATATATATATATATATATATATATATATATATATATATGTATATACAATATACACACACACACACACACATATATATATATATATATATATATATATATATATATATATATATATATATATATTGTTGTTGGTCTCTAGTCATTTCTAAAAAGTCAAGTTCCTACCACAGTGCAACCTAGAAATGAAATGGTAGATTTAACACTACAATGAACTTTCAAGTTGATATAAGTGTGCAAATGAAGAATACTTTGAAAAAAAGTTCACCAGTTACTCCTTTATAAATAAAAAAAATTAGGCCTAGAAATCATGGTATAAAATTGATTTCATTTCTCCTCTCCGGTTCAGAATAAAGAATATTAAAGCTCTTCGAAACTGAACATTTGTGCTCCCGAATGTTGCCTCTGTCCAGTGTTAATCTGCCTTTTCCCTTCTGTGAGACTTGATGTTGAGAACCTCACTGAATCTAGGTGTGTTCAACTCCGTCTCTCTATTTTGTCTCTTCTTCAATGACCAAAAGCATTACCCTTTCTCACACCTGCAAGTCCAAGCTGCTTTGCTTCAGCCATGTGAAGTCCTTTGCATTTGTTTTGTTTCTCTTTTCAACAACCTCACAAAAGCCCTTTGACTATTTAGATTACTGTCAACAGCTTCACAAAAGCCCTTTGTGGTCTTTTGACTGTTTAGAGTACTGCTTCCATATGTGGTTTTTTTCTTCAGTTCTTGTAGTTGGTTTTCTTGGCATGAAGGTAGTCTTTCTGTTTCTTGTGGAGGTATATCAGTTGTTCAGCATCAGTTTAGCTCCATGAAACTCCTTGTTAGTCACCGTCTGGCCGTATCGATGACTTCTTCCTCACTATTTGTGAATATTATTTTTCTTAAATCCTTTTATCCGCAATTTTTATAAAATGTTGGATTATTGCTTTCTGAGGATTGTGTGCCATATATGATTCTTCCTTATTGCTTCCTGGTTCTTTCACTGCTGGACTTCACGAGAGCATTAACTTTTCACGATTTACCTGAAGACTTTTGGGTGTTCCTGCATTATTATTTGGTCCTTTTCTTGTATCTTCCCTTTATTTTCATCAGTTTTAGTGTTTATAATCAGAAGGTCTTCAGAGCGAATGCAGCCAGAATTAGAAGGAAAATAACTGAGTTTGTTTTAAAATGAAAATAAAAAAATTTTTGTCTTTGGGTGGGCTTACAGCGCATGGTTTGAGATTCTTTGTTCAATTCTTACAGTTTTCACTAGTATTGTATGATTAGATTATACTAAAATTACGATAAAATACTTATAATGTTTTGAAAAAGGAAGAAAACTGATAAAAAAGTTGCAGGTGTTCAGCACTTTATCAAAAGTTGTACGTCCCCCGACACATGTAAAGTAAAGGTAACAATGCAGAAAACCATATCACTTCTAAGGGTGTGTCTGCACTACAAAAAACATGTCATAAACACATGTTTATGACATTTACATCACAAGCAGGTTGAAAACAAGTCAGCAACCTCAAGTTGAGAAAGAATCTTTGGCCAAGGCTGGATGATCGCATGAAGCACTGGTTGGGACTTCCAATAAGTCGCTGATTTGTAGTCAACCTGTTTGTGATATGTGTTCAGTATGTCACTGTACAGTCATGACTGTACGGTCATGTAAGTCTTTGGATTGAAGGAAACTGTGAATCTCTCTCTCTGTCTCTCTCTCTCTCTCTCTCTCTCTCTCTTGTGGTTAATTTCTTTTGATCCTTTTCAATGTCAAAACTAATATCGTTATGTTTTTCAGAACTGACATATACAGTATATATATATATATATATATATATATATATATATATATATATATATATATATATATATATATATACACAGTATATATATATGTATATATATATATATATATATATATATATATATATATATATATATATATATAAATTTTCATGATGTTTGCCTTGTAATACATATATCCTCCTATAATTTTGATATATTTACTCTTTTATTAATCATGTGTTATATGTAATGACAGTGATTGTTGAAGTGTCATATTTAGTTTAGCATCAGATCTCAGAGGAACTAATGATTTAAATAACTTAATAGTGTAATTTTGAATTGATAATTCAATTTTAATAGTAACGTAGTATGGCCAACACGTGTGTGTGTGTTCAGCGAAGACTTGTTTAATTTCAGTTGTCATCAGTTGAGATAAGAGAGAGCGCTTTGTTTTGGGTTAACGCGAGGACAGTTTGGAATAACAACTGCAGATTCGTTCAGGAAATCAAGTCAGTTTTTTGTCTTGTTTATAAGACATTTCAATCATAATTAGCCGGTTGCAGTATGCTTCGATCATGTAGAGATTTCTGTAAAAGATTCGTCCCGTACGAGCATAAGACGAGTGACTTCGCATTGTTACTGCATTGCTTTGATCACGTATGCTGCTTTGAGAGAAAGAGTAACATGTCCCGATTGCATTCTAAACGTTGGCTGGGAGTGACGTCACCTTCCTGCTTCTAGAACTTTTCTCTTGTGTTTCATACCCAAAATGCCTTAATGACGTCATGTGACTGTTAAATTTTTACTGGAATCCCCAAAATCTATTCATTCTGATTTCTGAGACCGATCAATTTGGTTCCCTCTCTCTCTCTCGTTCTTAAAAAGAGATTACTTTTAACGTAGTATATTTGTGGTCACTGGTATTGGCATTAACTTTTGAGATATGAATTTAGTAAAATAATTTAATTTGTAATGGCGCCCAGTAGAAAGTGTGTTTAGTGAAATTAGCACAGCTGCAAAGGGATTTTACAGAGGTTTTCACAAGTTTGTGTAAGGTAACATGAATTTTACTTATTGATACCATGGTATAATAAGTTAGGGAAATTTTGCCTTTGTGAAATTATTATTGATAAATCTTTTGTGGAATTGTCTGTGTTCTTGTGATTGCACTCTCTTCATATTTTCACATTTTTTTTGTTTGTGATGTAACATTTAATTACATAGCATTTTATATATTTCTTGGTAATTTAACATTGCATACGTGATTTAATTTTTCATTTATTAAGATTTTCTTTTCAAATCTTGAGTAATTCTTGATAGTTTAAATTTTTCTTGATTAATTTAAATTCCTGATAAATTAAAGTTTCTGTGAATTAGTTTTGTTTCATAATTTAATTCAAAAATTAATTAAGTTTTGTTATTTTCAAGTAATAGTAAATTTTTCAGATTGTGAATTCTAATTATAAATTTTGAATTTAAAAATAAATTTTTGTGTTTAATATTTTTAGAAAAACAGTCAATAGGATTAACAGTGTGTGCATAAGGCAAAGTGATAAACATGTTTTATTCTTTTAGTTTTGCTAAAGTGAGTTTAAGACCAGGGAAACAGTTAAAGTTATTTGATGGAGTGATGCCCTTTTACTTTAGAATAGTTCTAGTTTAATTGTTGATACCTCACACACATTCTGATAAACTGAGTTTGATTTTTTCAAGTGATTAATAAGTTTTTTAAGGGATCACTGTTACCTTTAGAGTACTCAGTCGTAATTCTTATTGTTATGAGAGTTCAGGTATCAGGCTGAAGTGAGGTATAATTTTGAATTTTTTGATTAGTTGTGTAATAACCAGGTACTTGGTAAGCATCGTGACAATATATAGTGTATCTAAAGATAAGATGATCTGAAAATGCCTTAAGAAGTGTGAAAATAAAATGAACTCTTCCACGAGATGAAATATCGCAAAATTTCAAGAGAAAGAAGGATATGAATGGAATATACATGGAGTAGTGCAAGTAATAATCCCAAAAAGAAATTATTGTACACACAATACTATAAAGCAATTGATAAAAAAATGATTAACGGTAACAAACATGTGGATGACTATTGCAACGCGATGTTGATGTCTAATGCCATGTGACAGAAGGAATCTATAGGAATGGAATGAAGGTGGCTTCATCTCTGAGCGAGAATATGAGGAGCAAATGATGGCGGTGGCTCCAGCGACCTGGATGGAGGAACTCCGGCAATTGTCTCTGCTTCTCGTGGTACTGGCAATGACGCCCTCAGTCACTGGGAATGGTAAGTTGTTCGACTGTTTTTTTTTTGACTGGTTGGATGTTGTTAAACCGTATGTCTTCGTATCTTGAGAGAGAGAGAGGGAGAGAGAGAGAGAGTAATTTCTTTGTCCATTTTTTTTGGCCTTGTTAGGTACCAGGATTGCGCAGAAAGTTAGCTGAAGGCCCGCATTAAATTTTGACCAAAGGTGGGTTTCGCTGCTCTCAGCAAGTGGTTACATTTTGAGAGGCAGGGGAGACCGACCTTTGAGGAGAAAGGAGAGACCACACAGAGGTGCATTTGCAACACTTTCGGAGGTTTTCTGTCTGCGAACGGTTTTGTACACGTTAACTGCTACAAAAAACGAATGCCTGTGACAATCTGTCCACCTGTTCATTCTCTTGTTGATGAGAAATTAGGATTGATGGGCAATGTGGATACTGACTGATTGATTTTATGAAATTTAGGCTGGCAGTCCTGAAGCGATGCAGAAAATAAAGGCGTTGAAGTTCAAGGGTCGAAAGGTAGACCTGGGAGAAAAACCTGCACTAAGAAATAACAGAGAGGATGGACAGCAAAGCTGAAGAAAGGAACCAGGAATAGAGGCAAAGCAAAAGGTTAAAAAATCGGTACAGCTAGGCCCTGAAGGGATGCTGTGCACACCCTTCAGAAATGCTTGCAGTTCATCACGAGTGGTGCACTGACGGTGCTACCCCTTAATGGGGAAAATGTGACTATTACCTTCCTTTACAACGTAGTAAACGATGAAGAGGTTACTAAGAAGAATAAGACATACTGTATGAACAGTATACCCATACATTCTTGAGTCCACAGATCATTAAAATGAAACTGGAAGCATAAACATTATCCAGTGACAACTATAGTATATCTGTTCTATATGTCTGGAAAAATTTTCACTGAATCTGCTACTTGATTGCCAGCTATGAATTTAATTCTTATTAATAATATTTCTTTCATCGTATTATCCACTGAATTCCTATGCAGACTTTTTAAAGAAGTGATGGAAGTGTTTTTTTTTTTGTAATACTAAGTTTATTCCGATTAAAGAGCAAGATATATTCATTATGAGAACGTTTTTGATGGCGCAATGCAATTCTCGTAACATTGTTTCCTTAGCTTCTAATCAAGTTAACTTC
>JANJGK010003694.1:30000-60000 GCA_039081455.1 Macrobrachium rosenbergii | reverse complement strand
TATTTGTATAACAACACCATATTTTACTGCTATAGTAACAAAATTCAGTAACCTACACAAGAAGGCATTTTGTCTCTTGTAGTTGTGAGAACGTGATTGTCCTTTGTATGATATTTTTAACATAACTTCAAGTAGTGTTCGAACGATCATGAGGGGACGAAAACCATCGTGACACTTAGCTCATCTAGAGATAAACAATTCCGAACGATGAAATGAGATAATGAAGGATGGTTAATGGAACTGGTCTCAACTGAATAGAATTGAGACTTGAATAATGTAGCATTGGTTATTGGTTACTTTATGTGACATTTCGTTGAATCCAATATGCTGGATTCCCAGCCAACATAGGACGGAACTTTATGTAGATATAACTAATATTGGTTTTCGACAGGCTTTATATGAACACGCAAATTTTTTTATTGCGTAAATCTTTTAGTTTTGTTACTATACCACTAAAATGTGGTGCTGTTATACAAATACATTTCACAAAACCTGCACAGAAATTATTAGCATTATTAGAATACCAAATAAGGACGACATATTTCACATAACAAGAGGAGACTACCCTACATATCCTGCACAGGGCAACTAATTAAACAGGCTTCGCAAATTGGGTCTAACGGATCCTGGAGGACAACCTGACCAAATTATGAATCAAGCTGAATAAAGCCTAAAAGTAGGCACTGAAATTCATAGACTAAACTCCTCCATCATGAGTCTTCTAGCTGTAAGAGGTGAACCTAGTGCACCAATATTGCCTGTTAAATCTAGTGTAAAGTTACCTAAATTAGACCTCAAACATTTCGATGGTGATATACCGGAATGGAATTCATCTTGGGAACTTTATGAAGCATCAGTGCACCAAAGTACTGATTTTGAGAAAATACAGAAGTTTTTTATTTGAAGGGCCTATTGGAAGGTGAGGCTTTGGAACTGATATCTGGTTTTAAATTAGAAGGTGGTAAATATTTACAAGCAGTGAACTTGTTATAAAGACCTAATGGCAGAAAAGACAAAATCAAGTTGCGTTTAGTTAGAAAACTCTTCGAAACTGAGACTCCCAAGGCAGATGCAGAATCACTACAAGGTTTTAGAGTGCAATTCGAATGATGCATAAGCTCACTGGAGAGTGAACAGCTGGAATTGAGTGAATTGTATACCATCTTGCTCTACACCAAACTACCTAGTAGTGTAAGTGAAATAATAAAACGAAGGTGTGGAGCCAATTGGCTTAAATTTGACACCTTTAAAAAATATCTTGAAGACGAAATACACAATTTGAGGGCTTTTCCGCAGACTGAACCAGTAAAAGCTAATACATTAACAACAGTATCTGCTTTCGCAGTAGAACAAGGGTAATCTGCGAGACCAAAAAAAAAAAAAAAAAAAAAAAAGAACATTGGTAAGGCCTAAAGAAAATGCAAACAAAGCCAAGGTAAACCAGGTAAGAGGATGTTCACTTTGCAGAGGCAATCACATATGGACGCATTGTAAATCCTATGTAACACATACACACACACACACACACACACACACACATATATATATATATACATATATATATATATATATATATATATATATATATATATATATATATATATATATATATGATTTTTGAACTTTGGGTAATCGTTTCAGTTATAAAAAATTTAATGTTTGAGTCAAGTGACCAGCACAGAATAATTTACATTTGGTACCACATTAATAGCGATACATAATTAACATGTGACGAATTTCTCATTAGCCTTTCTGTAGATTTTTTATTTTCAGAATAACTAAATATTTTTTAAACGTATAGTATTATGCAATAGGATACAGTAATGTTGAAAACACAGTCATTTAAAAAAACACCTGACTCATCCTGGAAGGAAGGCGGTACAAGTCACAAAAGCTAACGACAGAAAATATACAAAAAGGCTTTTATTTCCCAAGACTTGAAGCCCCTCAGCTAATGACACGGACCAAAGAAAATGTGTTACTTAACTGCTGACTGAGATTTTAGAGGGAAAAATTCCTTCTGAATAATTTTTGTGGGAGGTGGTGGGCAGTTGGTTGTTGGTTGGTATACTAAATCTTTTGTTCTCGAGACTGTTTTTTCTCATTATTTCTAGTTTTTAGGTTACAAATAAAATATGCTATTATATATTTTTGTTCTTTGGACTCATCGAATCATGACAAGCTCGACTGACTAAGCAAGTTTCTTAGATCATTTGCTTAGAAAGCAATAAAAGAAATGAGAAGAATGACAAAATTAGAATTACACATAAAAAGGTCGAACAAGAAAGAAAATTCGAGATTTAAGTGGACAGTTGAAACAAATGTCACATAGCTGTAAATAAATCCATTTCTAATTCCAAAAATCTGTGAATACAGAATAAAAAAAAAGACATAAAAAGTAAACAAAAACCAGCGAACCGTTTGAAAAAGCCAGGGAAGGTCCATTTTAGAGAAAATTCTGTTCTCATTAGTTAGTAATCGTTACCATATGTTTCTATAATGGTAGCCTTTAGTATTTAACTAGACACTTGGGACTGACCTAATCTATCAAATTGATAGAAGGATACACATTTAAATAAAATCACTCTCAGGCATGACAACTGTTCACTCGATCTGCAAAGCAAGATTCGTATGGAACAAAAGCTATCACAAGCCCACAGGCTCTCTCGGACTATGAACTTAGTGACTGAGTGTTGATCGCCGGCATTGAAGACACTGAATGGTGAGCTTCACTATTTGGATTTTTCCAATGAACGCAAATAACCATCAATATTATTGACAGTTGCTACAGTCATAGGCTTGAGTCTGTCAGAAGACACTGATAGGTACTTCTAGTACTGACAAAAGTTAGCATGAGGCAACCAAAGTACTTCCGCTGATATTAGGAAAAATGGCCTGGTTTATTGGCTTGAGTCTACCTGTCAACATGAATAATGAGGGATAGGTTCACTGGCTTAAGACAAATAGTGGACCGAAATAGCTACTATCAATATTGGCAATGGCAATGTTTAATATCTCTAGTTTGCTAGTTCAGATAAATAATCGCTGTTACTATCACTGGTGGCTACAGTGATTGGGTTGTTTTGCAATGGTTATGGATAGCTACTGTCACAGTCAATAATAGCTAGGCTAATAAGTTGATGTGAATAGATACTGCCAGGACTTCCAAAGGCTACTTTCGTTGGCCTGAGGCAACTAATGGACAGAAGGTTACTACTGGTATTCACAGTAACTTGACTCAATGGGAAGTGCTTACAAGTGGAAATAAGTACTTAATGATCGTACAGAGTCTGGGTAAATTTAATAGTCTGGTTATACAAGCTGGTGGCCACACAACCAATGTTCTCAGCTTTTCCAAGTAGGGCTGCAGCTTTTAATAATAATAATAATAATAATAATAATAATAATAATAATAATAATAATAATAATAATAATAATAATAATAATAAATTGTCTGGAACAGTGTCTGCAGCATGGCTGTATGTATCTATTCTTATACTAAATACATCTTACTAATGTTGTTCTACTAGCTGTTACTGATAATATTTAAAGATCAGCTTAGTGTCGTTTTGTGGCTGTATGTAATAAAGCTTTTTTATTGTTATTTACAACCAACAGTGCTATTCCTTTCTTCGGGTTCCCTCTTATTTTCTTTTTCACGCACGGTGAACTCTGTACTGAGGCAGGTTGCCATGCAAAATCAGGGACTTCCAAACGTGAGCATGATAGCTCAAGCTAGTATCGAAACTGGCAATTTGTGCTTGCTTGGACATCTTAGCTATTATAATCATCACTATAGCTTAGTTCATTGGTTAGACTACCATTTACCATAAATAGCCACTGTTTGTATGGACTGTGGCTACATTCATTTGATTTGGTTTACTACTAGACATAAATACATACTGATACACTCAAGCATAGCTAGTTTCAGTATATAAGTCCAGTTGTAACTATTAATACTAAATTCTGATATCGACAATGGCTGGGGTAATTAATTATTGCCAAAAAGTGGGCATCATTCACATTTTCTAATATCAGTGATGACAGTCTACCAGTAGAAAATGGCCATGATCACTCAGTTCAGTTTAGCAGCAGATATGAATAGCCATTACTCATAGCTGCAGCCAATATTATGGACGGCTCTGTCAACATTAACAGGTTTTAGTTTACCAGTGGATTTAAATAGCTGCTAATGGTAAAAATGAAGGATAATGTTTTCGGTGCAAGTATACTAGCTGGTATACTTAGCCACTACCTGCATTAACAACACATTGGTTCATGAGTCCGAGTTTAGCAGCAGAAACAATGACAATGTTAATAATGACTGTTCTTGCGCCATCAGTCCAGAGTCATCGCTTTGAGGCTACCAGTGAACATGAGTAGTGACTGCTGTTATAAGAAATTGTGAGGTTCATGTGCTTTAGGCCTTTCGTGGACATTCATAGCTACTACTGCTCGTATCAACAATAGATACATAGGAGATGGCTAATTCTTTAATAACTGGAGAATTTCAAACAAAAGGATGCTTGTCGAATAGATTGCAGCCGTCTCCTTTCTTTGAGATGAGTTGTATCAGTGCATATGTGTGTGTGTTTCCGGAAGTGTAGGTGTAAAATTACTGCTTGAGTGAAGAACTCAGCAAAATTCTACAACCTTTCCACCTTTAAAAACTGAAGAATACACAGGACTCTAATGGCAGTCCTAAAAAGAGAGGAGAGAATTGGACTTGGAAACTTTGCTGAGAATTTCATTAGCAAAGGAGAAGAAGTCTGTTTCCAGCTGGGGACTAGATGAGGACATCAGACTGAGGTAAACTCATTCCTAGCAGATTTAAAAGAAGCAGGGACAGTGGCAGCAGGAGAGGAGGCTGGAAGTAACTCATATGCCAAACTTCAACCACTTGGCTGAGGAGCAGGACCGGTTAGACCAATGATTAGATGAGCATTAATTTATAGAAAAAGACGGGAGATATGCCTAAGTAATCAGTTTTAGTTTTGAAAACTACAGTAACCTTCAGAAAAATAATTGAAATAGGCAATTCATCAGCCTGTCAACATTTTCAAAGTGCCATAGGCGTTGCTATAAAGAATTACAAGGGACAGTGGAAGGCAAAGCAATGGGATTGACACAGATGAACTCAATGGGAAAGGTATATTGAAGAAAGCTCTGCTCCTCCAAACAGGTGTCTTGGGACAGGGACAGATGTTCACCATTTCCCCACACAGCGTCAGAGTGAATGCTGGAGAGGACGTCTTTCTCAAGTGTGTCATCCAGAACCAACAGGGGAAAGCACAGTGGACAAAAGACGGCTTTGCATTAGGTGAGAGAGATAAATATTTATATCATAAGTATTTCGCTTCATTTTAAATACATTCAAATGTGTGAGCTTCTGTGCATTCTGGTTTGTTCTTTTATATGTTAAATAACATTTAGAACATTATATATTTGCATTTTTGTATATAGTCAGGTTTACTATAACTTCTGTTCATAATTTTTAGGGTTTTATAAATGTAAGGGATTAAAAAAACACGACAGTCTAAAATTTCAAACCACTTGCTAAAGGATACCATACTTCAACGAATTCATACTTTATACTGTCTTCTTATATAATGTTTGCAATTTTGTATAAAATCCTTAAATGCAAGTTTTTTGGTATAAACCATCTGGTGACCAAAGTTTCGGGTTTTTTATGCAAATAAAAATACAACATATTTCATTTTAAAATTAACTACCATCATTACATTTTCTTTCATTATTCACTTCAACTTGGGTGAAGCATTCTTTCAAGAATTATAATCTTCTATAGTTCCGTTGAGTAACTTCAGTTTATCTTTTGCTGATTCAAAGTTTCCAGTTTTTCAGGTTGTGAGAGAAAATCATTGAACAGGAAGAAAATTGTTCACAATCTACTTTTCCGACTGCATCATTTTCATGTTTCTTGTCCGGGGGAAAATAGAGTGATCTTGAGCTGAAATCATTGCTATTAATCAGGGGGTTTTGCTGCTACGTAATGCAAGATATTCTTTCAATAAGGAGATGGATTATATTAAGAAAAACATTCACCGTTGACAGACGAAACAAGTTCGATTGAGTTTGAGGAAATGCAGTTTTCAATAAAAGGAAATATCAGCTGGCTATTTTATTAGTAGAATTCATTCAAAACTAAAGAGATGCTGAAAGCGAAGGGCATTACTATTCTGTGAACTTATAATGGGTGAAATGCACCTTGGGAAGTAGAACCAGTAAAAGCCTGTGATGAACAAATTTCAAAATGCTTTTTTTAGTCAGCCTAATGCCTGTGCCATGAACGTATCAGAGAATACAAGTGATACTGACAATACAAAGGGCAATTAGGAGTTGAGAGCTCAAGCTGGCTCAAAAATAACCTTTTACACCTAATGGATCAGTTTACCAAACACTTGCAAGCCTAAGCTGGAACAGTGCCTTCAGCATCTGAAGTATTATTTACCACTATCTCTTCTCTACCGGTAAAACAATTCCTATCATCTTCTGCAGAAGATGATAGGTAACCTGAAAATGTCAAAACTGTGATAGATCTTAGCAATTATTACAGGAGCTCTACTTAGATCATCATTTTATTCTATATATTAACGCAGAATCGTGAAGGTAAAGACAGAGCTGACGACAGGGATAGGATTGAATTCAGTGTGGGACAAAAATAACTTGATCGTCGATACCGCATCAAGGAAGCTCTTTTCCATGAAAAAGCCAAACCAGGTCTGACACCAAAATTGTCTGAGGCAAATAAGTTCCACAAAGAGCCAGTTGTTCTGGCCATCACATCAGTGCGACAACAAACCAGAAATTATAACTGCAAAAATCATCAAGAAACTGGAGAAACAGCGAAGCATCATCTTAGCGTTGCTCTGTGGCCCAGAGTAGGCTACTTGTTCTACTGCAGAACAGTTTAGATTTTGGAAGTTTAACAATCAGAAGGATGAAGAACTTGCTTCAGTGGCTTGGTGGCAAGTTAAATCAAATCAACGTTGAATCACTGTGCAGAGAAAAGGCAGATGCACTGCCTTTGTTCCTACTTTCAACGACGACGGCGTTTTACAACAGACTGATTTGATATTATGAAAAATGTATCAGCAGCGTTTGGAAACTGTGTGGATGAAACGAAGAATGATAAGAAATCTGGAACATGACGCAAAGGATGTTTGGCTATACACCAAAGAGATCCAGCCGAAGTACATATCAAAAGCTTGCTTATAAAAGGTAAATATGTTACCAGTCAACTGACATATAACAATAGCCGTTACATTCTCACCAGTATGGCTATTAAGGAAAGGTTTTAACCTGAATATTTATAAGGTCATGTACGTCTAGAAACTCAAAAATGACACTGTCAGTGCATGCAGAGTCAATTTTCTCGGCGATGTTCCTTCAGAAGAACTGATCTCTGCTGCGCTGCTTCGTCTGTGAAGTGATGACAAGGCAAATTTCACTGGCAGTATTGGTGTTAATGGTGATGAAAGTTAAGAGCACCAGAATAATAGATATGAGTAAAAATTTCATTAAAATGATGAACATTTCATCTCTTCTCATCCAAAATACTTAGAAAGATCAAAACACATTCGTTGCATGCTGTTTTTATCTTTTCGAAAAGATGAAACATTTATGCTTTACTGAACGTTTTATGATTTCTGTCAGAGCTTTCCACAGAATCTTGGCGACGGAAATAATGAATCGGTCTCAATTACAGACTCGATTATTAGAGTGAATAAAGTTCCTTTAAAAAATAAACATAGCATCTTTGTGATACAGGGCTCATGGAAACACGAGAAATATGTATCTTATAATCAACGACACCGAACAGACAGATAAACGGACACAAGGCGTTCTGGAAGCTTTATCAAACAAGGATTGGAATCATCACGTTTAAACTTGCCAGCGCCATTTGGAAAAATAGCAGAGCAAAACTAAAATTATCGCCATTGAACCCGACTGCAGAATTACTTCACTGTTCCATCTCTTCATCATGATATCCCGATCTAGATTAGGCAATTAGCGTCTGCAGTAATTACTTAAGAGAGAGAGAGAGAGAGAGAGAGAGAGAGAGAGAGAGAGAGAGAGAGAGAGAGAGAGAGAGAGAGAGAGAGAGAGATGAGCAAGAAACCCGCGTAAGCTCATCTCCAAAGGCATAATTATTCCATCAATCTGACGTCATTACCCTGTCAACATATTAACTGCAGCATGATAATGGCTTTTGACTGATTGACACAGGAGTTGCATTAGCGTCTCTCACTTTCCTGCGGCGACTGTGTTGTTAAGGAGATTCTTCTGAAAAGGGGCAAACGACTTTAAATGGTTGAGAGCCCTGGGGAAAAATACGATTTTGTGACGTATACGAAGGAGCTCATTTCAGAAGGCTGATATTCCACAGGAAATGCGGGGTTTGACAATGATTGCAAGTGGGTCTGCTCCGTTCATCATATTCCCTTTATTCTCTTCTTTATACGGATGTAGAAGAAGAAGAAGATACGGATGTTGTTCTTTCATCAGGTGATCGGAATCGTTTCATGGACTACAGTCGACTTCAGAAATAGAATAACCAATTAACTCAGCTCCGAAGTAATGGAATATAACACTTGTGTGGGTAACCGCAGTCGAACAAGATATGTTTTACTCACTTTTCTTTTCTCTTAAATTCGTTTTAGGTCCAGTTCCTCTCAGCCGCAGATCTTTCCTACCTATTTCATTTTAGTTCGACCATCCATCGATAGGAAAGACCATTCTCTCCCGAATTTCCCGTTTCTCTCTCACGGCTCTGGAGCGACGCCCCTCGGCCCCAAACTGCACCGTTTCTTTTCACCCATCTTGCTGCCCTCCCACCCCAAACCCCCTCTCTCACTGTACTTAGAGGCGCCGAATGGCTGAGAGTGACCTAGAGCTTCGCTTTCGAGTCAGTTTTCTTCAATGAAATCAATACTACTGTTTAGTTCAGTCTTCGTGTCAGTGTCTCTCAGTCATTCCAAGCCACATCACCAAAGAAACATCGCTGCAACACCTTCGCTTGCTTAACTAAGGTCCATTTCCGAAGGCTTTGCGCGCGACGTGCCGGGTTACCCTCGTCACTCGTACTCTGGGAATCCGAGCGAGGGGGAACACCATCTGGTCATAAAGGGCGCCACCTTAGACGACGACGGGGAGTACCAGTGCCAAGTGGGTCCTACTACTAACACCAGTGCCTTGGCGGCCTCTGCTCGTGTCACTGTTCTCGGTGAGATTTGTTGCTGTTGTGATCAATATTCCCATTAAAAAGGAGATAAAATTAGATGGCCATAATCTTTGTTAAAAGTGTTAAAAGAAATCCTATATCAGCTATAACAATGAATAGCCGTAATACAATCAATTTCATGCAAAGGAAGTAGATTTATTAAATACATAAAATAAAATAATTACAAACTTAAAAGAGAGAGAAGGCAGAAAATTTCAAACCACATTTATGGAAAGATGCAATGTCTCGACTTACATAGGTATTCCAAGTGGAATCAATTCCACTCTGATAATCTCGGAGTTTACTTTGGACTAAACGTCTCCTGTCTTTCATTGTAAAGAATTTCAAAGCCCCTTTCAAGCAAGCCCTGCCCAAGAATTAATTGTAGCTGAGCCTGTTTTTGTTCGACATGAAAAAAGTCTATTTAAAATGGAAAGTGCCTCTTTCTCATTAAATATGTTTTGAATGTTTTCGTTTTTTCTTGTTAACTGTTCTTTGTCATTTTATTCCCGTGTGTCTATACAGGTTTTCATGTTGAAATAACAGCTCGTTACCTTAACTCACGGTCCTGTATAAAATATTACTGCTTTTAACTGTAGAAGCCTGAGAAGGACTTTAGAAGGAGGAGGTGCTTAGCTGTAATACGAATGATATTGGTCCTGGTTGTGGTACTGAGAGTAGTAGTGGTAGTAGTAGTAGTAGTAGTAGTAGTAGTAAGAGAAACTAATGGACACATTCCAAATGACAGAAATAACAGGATGACAATCAGTTCTTATATTCATAATAACTGAATGAAGCTCCCGTGGGGCATATGACGTCAACACAAAAGGTTCCTTTATTAGAAGAATAACCCTCCTATGGTCTTACCCTGTTTTTATGGGAGTTGTTGGTGCTGACTCTTTGTATTTTCAACATAATTTCTTTTTTATTTGTCTCTGTACCCAACAATATCTGAAAGATATAGACTAAGGGGTGATTTATTCGACGTTAAAGTCAATGATATGCCCAATCATATTTACATGGGAGAAGTAAATGGGAAAAGAATGACCTCTTTTTCCAGTGGCTCCAACAAGCCTGAGCATCATCAGAAGCGCCGACAGCAGCGTCGTGCAGGGCACAGCGGGCCACAGCCTCTACCTCCAGTGCCTCGTCAGCGACGGCAGACCAGCCCCGACCATTGCTTGGTACCGCAATGGCGTCAAGCTGGATGACAGTAAGTGAAGACGAGGCGGGGGAGAGCTTTTCTGAGACCTTACGTTCCCTCTTTCTCTGCTAACATGCTCGCGCGCATGCACACACACACACGCGTGCGCATATACATATAAAAGTAAGTATATATATATATATAAATATATATATATATATATATATATATATATATATATATATATATATATATATATATATATATATATATATAGGCACAAGACGTGGTGAAGTTGCAGACATTATTATTTCTTAGAATATAGCAGAGGCAGAGCCGAGCTTTCGGGAACACATGGCTTTTCCTATCATCAAGGTCACTTATCTATGGAGTGACATAAAGAATGAAGATGTAGATGACACGTTTTTACTTTTAACTGAAGAATGTCATGCCCAGTTGTTTTTAGATTTTATCAACTCTTTTCATCCCAATATTACTTTTACTGTGGAAAAAGAATGTAATGGCCGCATTTCCTTTTTAGATATTTTGGTCTCTCGTTCTGAAGGAAATTTTGTGAATGGCATTTTTAGAAAGAAAACGTTTACCGGCCTTGGGTTAAAGTTTTTTAGTCATTGGTCCCTTGTTTTCAAGGCTAATTCGTGCAGAACTCTGATTTATCGAGCCTTTTCCCTTTGCTCCAACTGGAATAACTTTCACCTGGAACTTAGGCTTTTAGAGACGTATTTTAATTGCTGTCCCCTGGACGTGCTCAACAAAATCGTTAAAGAACTTTTAGACAACATTTTTAAGCCAAAAAGATAATCATGTATGTTTGTCTACCCTTCACTAATAATACTGTCCTAATCAAGCGAACGTCAGATTTACTTTAAATAACCCTCTTACAATCGGAAGAGTGTTCCGTGTGAAAGACACCCTCCCGGAGTTGATGCGTACCTGCATGGTTTACAAGCTTTATTGCCCTAAATGTAATTTTGGAACCTATGTGGGATGTACCAAGGGCCTACTTAAGGTGCGCATCGACTCTCAGAGGTGTAAAAAATAGTGCTATTAGACTTCATGCTATATCTTGCATCCAATACAGTGACTTTCAAATACTTGGACAAACAAAAAACAGCCATTCGCTTCCCTTTTTAGAGTCCCTCCATATTAATTAAACAACAATCACCAACAGTCAATAGCCAAACCACCTCTGTTCCATTGTTCATTGCATAGTTTGCTTTTTTATTTTTGTTTTTTCTCCACACCATTTCACCCTCTTCCATTCGCAGTCTTCTAACTCGCCCAGTTGTCATTTAAGTACGACATGAACAGTAGGTTCTCCAGTATTTTACACTACATTATTATTGTTATTTTGAAAATGTTCATGTTTTTTCTCTCTCAGTATCTATCTGCTCAGTGATTTTATTTGACGATTTCTGTTTAGTACGTAATCTCTTATTACTTAGTCATTGCTCTTTTGTCAGTTTTGATTGGCAGTTAACTTAGGTTTTTATGTTCCTTTTTTACTTTATATTATCATGTATTTTAAAGTTTTGTCAATTATAACTGTTTTGATACTCTTAGATTTAGTCAATCAGTATAGTTTTCTTACTGTTTCTCTTTATTTTTTTTATGTCATTCTATAGATAAGTGACCCTGATGATGGGAAAAGTCATGTATTCCCAAAAGCTCGGCTGTGCCTCTGTTATATTCTAAGAAATCATAATGTCTGCAATTTTACCACGTCCTCTGGGTATCCTGTTCATCCTTATATATATATATATATATATATATATATATATATATATATATATATATATATATATATATATATATATATATATATATATATATATAAACATTACATAAATTAAAAATGAACTTTCATCTCAGTTTCAAGAGGGAGTTCTCCAATCTGGTAAGAATGGAATCTAAAATTCTGAGGTCTTGTTCATTCCCAGATATCACAAGAATGTCAAAATGTTGTTTATTTGCAGCAACTTTACATGTCCTTATGGTATAATCTCGTACTGGAGAAGCCAAAAGGTTTTACCGGTAGCTTGGCCGTCCTTGAACTTAAAGAATGACAGCCCTGCATAGACCAGTTCTGAAGTAAAGAGTTCACACTTGACCGTACATATTCCAAGTATTATTAAGAACACTTAAATGGTAAGCAATCGATAAACACAGGTAAACATGTGATTGTGCATTGATTACTTCTACACATACAGAGAGAGAGAGAGAGAGAGAGAGAGAGAGAGAGAGAGAGAGAGAGAGAGAGAGAGAGAGAGAGAGAGAGAGAGAGAGCTTTTCAGCATCGAACATCCTTGCACGTGTAAATGAATCTGAAACACACTGATGGTTTTTTTTCGAAGAATCTAATAATCTCAGCCTTGGAATTCCGAGTTTTACTTCTGACCTTTAATGTCCCCATTGAAAATGTGAAGGGATGCCTTGCTATTTCCCTCCTTCCATACTAACTTTTTATTCCTCAAAAGTTCGTAACGAAAGAGGCTTTCAATTCCTCTCTGTTGGTAGACGGTAACATTGACCCTGTCTGCCATATTGTGTTGAATATCGGCATTTATTTTTGATGGAAACGGCATCTTCCTCTTTAATGTTTTGTTTTTTGTAGAGTGACTGTTTCATTCGTAAATATGTTCCGCTTTATTTGCCGTTCATAAATTCTACATAAGACTTTAAAATTCTCCTTTGTGATAGGTTGGAATTTTATTCACACTTAGTGCTAGATAAGTAATGGTATTGTTATTTATACTGTACATGCATTCATACACACACACACACACACACACACACATATATATATATATATATATATATATATATATATATATATATATATATATATATATATATATATATATATATATACAGTATATATGACTGTAAAATACTTTTTGTTAAAACAGAATTCCATCAAATATAAGGAGCCCATAAAAAACCCAAAATGTAGAAAGTAAATACTATATTTCAGAGACCAACTGTCTCTCTCTTCAGGCAAGTAATGAATGAGAGAGTTACAAAAAAGTGGTATTTATACCAGAACCTCCATAGGTCAGCCTTTACGTCACTCCGGTTGACAATTCCTCTTTAATCATTGGTTGGAGGAAGATTTTATCTATATTATCTGAATCCCAGGCTCCTTTTGAAAGGTTCATCGTATTTCTTTGGTTCATCGTATTTCTTCGTTTAATCAAAGCTGATTCCACCATCTGGCTTTTGAACCGATGATTGCTGCTATAAATTATGTGACAAATTCCAGTTTATTCTGAGATTATGGCTATTTATGTGGTTAAAAATAGCTGAGCTATGCTGTCACAGTCGAGTCAAGGGATTTCGTAAACTCCTGTGTCTTTGGGGACCGTTTTTTCTTAGACATTAATCAGGGATTTGGCTAAGGTATTTGGTAGGTAAAAGCAAAAGGGTTAGAGTTTCCAAGTGTCTGTGTCAACGTCCTTTACAGATGACAGCTGCTTATGGATTAGTTCAATATCCTTTTCCGGGAAATCCGGGGAGCAAATCTGTAAGGCTCTTAGGAATAAATTGCTGGCTTCGCCAATCTTGATGAAATGTCATGATAGTTAAAAAAAGTGAATGTATGAAAGTGAAAATGTTGGTTTTCTGTATAAGGTAAATTTGTATTCTGTCGTGTCTCTAATTATTAAAACGTCAAGAAAAGGAATTTTGTTGTCTGTTTCCCATTCAGCTTTAAATTTGATGCTAGGCACTAATGCATTTAATTCTGAAAGAAATTAATTGAAATTGCCTCACCTATTATCCTAAGATGTTAGGATACCATCTACATATCTCAACCACAGCATGTCTTTAGGTTTTATTGTATTTATTATAATAGTTTTAAAATATTCCATGTATAGATTGGCTAACACAGGACTTAAATGGCTGCCCATGCTGCACCCGAATTTTTGTTTATAGAATGACGCCTCGAATGAAAAGATAATAAAGATAATCTTCCATTCAGACCTATCATCTCATGTGCCGGGGCTTTCAATTATAAAATTATTATTTTATCTAGGGCTAGTGGGAAGTGACCTGAACAGGGGGCTAATTTTTCTCTCAGAAACTGTAGAACGTCGTGTACTGTACTTTTGTGAATAGTGAATCTACATCTAAGGTTAAAAGTTTTATGTTGTGAAGTGGTATATGTGCTTCTTTGAATTTGTGACATAAATCTTCAGAATGTTTAATGTGACTGAGAGAAAATGTACCTAAGAAAGGGGAAAGGAGGCCAGCTAACCACTTAGAAATTTTATGATTGAAAGCTCCGGCACATGAGATAACAGGTCTGAATGGAAGATTATCTTTATTATCTCATGTGCCGGAGCTTTTCAATTATTAAATTCCTAGGTGGTTAGCCGGCCTCCTTTCCCCTTTCTTAAGGCATATTTCCTCTCGGTCACATTAAACATTCCACCCCTTCCTATCCGAGTAAAATTCCAACCACGCCATCAAACCAGCACTAACGAGTAAGTCCCTTCGTCCAGGCCTTCACACGGAGAGGGTTGACCGAATGTCCCCCGAGACGAAGAGGTTCAGCGTGAGGAGTCGCCTGTTGGTCGTGCCGGAGGTCCAGGACGAAGGTCAACAGTACACCTGTCGCGCCCTTCATCCCACACTCACGAGATCCCACAAGGCTCTGGTGGATACGGTCACCCTCTCGGTTTTACGTGAGTATGACCGCCCTTTTTGTCTTCGGTGGCATCAGCAAGTGGCGATGGCCATATGTCTGGATACTTGGAGTGAGTGCGGTGGAATTTTTCCAAGCGAGGTTGGATGCAGGTTGAAAGTATGGGAAGGTAAAAGGGTGGATGCTTCAGAATTATTTTCCGTTACCCAATACGTGCTTTTCCACGCTTTACCTCGTTTTCAGTAAAGGAATATCAAGTTTGTTTTTATAAATAAAGTATTATCAAACTTCCCTTATTAGGACAATTAAAAAGTTAAATACGAAACTGTTCATGATTTCCTTTAAGTTAAAATGTCTTTCGTTATTTTCTGAAAGTTTCCTCGTCAGGTTTCCTGCTTCTCATCTGCAGAACATCTTCTCTGGGCGAAGGGTTTCGCCTCAGCCTTTAAGTCCTCTAAATATCCTTCTCTAAAAGTGTCCGAGTCTCCTGCCAAAATGTTAGGTACAAATTCCTTCACTGTCATGCCATAAACTATTTGGAAAACACTTCACTTCTATTTCACCTTCCATTTTCGAATCCATTCTGTATTTGATCGCTGTCCACATCCCGAACGATCCACCCTGGACTCGGCTTCGTTTAAAATCTATGATTCTATTTCGATGGTTCATATTGACTGAGAAAATGGGCAGTGTTTTGATATTCCTGCTCGAAAACAAAGTATTGGTGGGAGCTTCAATGATTCCAGGCCAATCTACATTTGTCTATTAGTTTGAGTCTGTTGTCCTCGATAATATATGCCTGTTTATTCTTGCACTTTTCGTCTTGTGCTCTTCCGTCACCTGGAAAGTGATTCTTGACGGGTTCATCTCCTCATTCATAATAATAATAATAATAATAATAATAATAATAATAATAATAATAATAATAATAATAATAATAATAATAATAATAATAATAAACAAGAAAAAATACCCTGAGGTTTCTTCGGCGCAGTCGAGTTTTCTGTACAGCGTATAATGCTGTATGAACCGCGACCCATGAAAATTTCAGACAAGGCCTGGTGGTGGCCTGTCCTATAGCGTTGTCAGACGCACGATCGTGGCTTAACCTTAACCTCAAATAAAATAAAACTACTGAGGGGGCTAGAGGGCTGCAATTTGGTATGTTTGATGATTGAAGGGTGGATGATCAACATACCAATCTGCAGCCCTCTAGCCTCAGTGGTTTTTAAGATCTGAGGGCGGACAGGAAAAAGTGTGGACGGACGGACAAACAGCATCTCATCTCAAGTTTTTTTTTTACAGAAAACTAAAATGACATTACTAATGTTATTAACAATGATGATGATCCATAAAAATCTCATCAGCATGAGTCACTAAAATGACGAGGAAACCCATAATGGCGTACAGGAAGTATAAATATATATTTAAAATATATACAAAACGACAGCTTTCGGGAACCTACTCGATTTTCCTCTCAGTCTAATAATAATAATAATAATAATAATAATAATAATAATAATAATAATAATAATAATAATAATAATAATATATGAAGGGAGTAGACCCTCTTTTAAACAGGTCTTATTAAAAAGGATGGCTGCATTATGCGAATTTATCTTATATAGTGTCTTTTCTATCTTCCTTATGATTCGCCATATAAGATAAATTCCCATAATACAGCCATCCTTTTTAATAATAATAATAATAATAATAATAATAATAATAATAATAATAATAATAATAATAATAATAATAATAATAACAACAGACTGCCCTTATATATTTTTTCCTTTGAGATTAAAAGTAAAGTTCCAAGTGTTCGGATGTGAAAACTTTCCCTCGCCCAAGAACTTTGTTCCACCACCCAGCTGCAAATCCCTCAGCTGGCGAGGAACCGTTCTCACGAAGTCTTCCTCCCCCCCCCCCCTTCTCTCAGACGCTCCCAGCGCCCCAGTCATCACGGGATACACACCAGGCCACATTCTGAAGGAGGGCGAACTCCTTTCCTTATCCTGCCAATCCAAGGGCGGGAACCCACGCCCGCGACTCTCCTGGTACAGAGATGGGCGTTTACTGAAGCACCCGAATGTCACTCACTCGAAGGCTGGCTCCGAAAACGAAGGGGCGATGTCCGTCATTCGGTGGGCGGTGACGGGGGAGGACGACGGCGCCCTTTACCAATGCCGAGCCGAGAACGACGTCTCGGGCGATCCTGCTCCTGCCGACGACGTCGCGCTCAGCGTTCTCTGTGAGTACAGCCGCACACACACACACGCACACACACGCACACACACACACACACACATATATATATATATATATATATATATATATATATATATATATATATATATATATATATATATATATATATATACCGTTGCAATACAGTTAAATCTTATTATTAACACACAAGTATAAAAAGTACAGGTGATTTTTTAAGTCCTGAAATTTACACAATAAAATTAATTTTATTAATTTTATTATTATAGTACCACTAAGAACCTTTCGCGCAGTCATTCATACTTTCAGAAAAGTAGTTAATCATATTTTTCCATTTAGAAAGTTTTGGCTGATGATAAATAATTCAGGAAGTTACGAAAGCTCTCAGAAGAAATTAGATTAGGTCTTCTGTACCGTGATCCAAATGTCAAAATTCCTGCATCTCGTATATTATGTAAAACAGCCTCCCATTCCTCTTGTGCCCCAAAGACAGACCGTCACGGGTCGAAATAACGGGTCCGTCCGTTGCAACTGCAGGTCGGGAGTTCGTCCTCAAGTGTGTCACTTCAAAGGCCAACCCGGCTGCGTCCATCACCTGGATGGTTCATGGTGGGTGTCTTTCCTCTTGGCACTTATTGTCATTCAGTCTCTCTCTCTCTCTCTCTCTCTCTCTCTCTCTCTCTCTCTCTCTCTCTCTCTCTCTCTCTCTCTCTCTGGCGTGACTGGATGTTTTCATTGTAATTCATGTTCCTGATTCTTCGAAAGTGAAAAATGAGGAGTATATATTCAGAGTCATTCAGTAAATTGCTAGTTACTGTATAAATCTGTTCTCTTCCCTGGCAAATGAATTGAAATATGTCTCTGTTGACTTCTTATCTCATTCACAATAAGAAAGTACATCTTTCATTGTTCAGTAGATTCTTATCAATTTAATCACTAACACAAGAAAGGCATCACGAAATACCCGTAACTGAAGTTATCCCTCTGCGAGAAAGGAAGAAATAGGTTACCTTAGCAGACACAGCTCCTCACCTTAACAGACACAGCTCCTCACCTTAAAAGACACAGCTCCTCACCTTAAAAGACACAGCTCATCACCTTAGCAGACACAACTCCTCACCTTAGCAGACACAGCTCCTCACCTTAAAAGACACAGCTCATCACCTTAGCAGACACAACTCCTCACCTTAGCAGACACAGCTCCTCACCTTAACAGACACAGCTCCTCACCTTAGCAGACACGGCTCCTCACCTTAGCAGAAACAACTCCTCACCTTAGCAGACACAGCTCTTCACCTTAAAAGACACAGCTCATCACCTTAGCAGACACAACTCCTCACCTTAGCAGACACAGCTCCTCACCTTAAAAGACACAGCTCATCACCTTAGCAGACACAACTCCTCACCTTAGCAGACACAGCTCCTCACCTTAACAGACACAGCTCCTCACCTTAGCAGACACAGCTCCTCACCTTAGCAGAAACAACTCCTCACCTTAGCAGACACAGCTCCTCACCTTAACAGACACAACTCCTCACCTTAACAGACACAACTCCTCACCTTAACAGACACAGCTCCTCATCAAGAGAGAGAAGCAATATTGGTGATCAAAATTCTGGTTCAGAGCAGCCGAAAAAGGAAGAAAAAAGGTTACCTTAGCAGACACAGCTCCTCACCTTAACAGACACAGCACGTCACCTTAGCAGACACACCTACTAACCTTAACAGACACAGCACCTCACCTTAACAGACACGGCTCCTCACCTTAACATACACAGCTCCTCACCTTAACAGACACAGCTCCTCATCAAGAGAGAGAAGCAATATTGGTGATCAAGATTCTGGTTCAGAGCAGCCGAAAAAGGAAGAAATAGGTTACCTTAGCAGACAGAGCTCCTCACCTTAACAGACACAGCTCCTCACCTTAACAGACACAGCTCCTCATAAAGAGAGAGAAGCAATATTGGTGATCAAGATTCTGGTTCAGAGCAGCCGAAAAAGGAAGAAATAGGTTACCTTAGCAGACAGAGCTCCTCACCTTAACAGACACAGCTCCTCACCTTAGCAGACACAGCTCCTCATCAAGAGAGAGAAGCAATATTGGTGATCAAGATTCTGGTTCAGAGCAGCCGAAAAAGGAAGAAATAGGTTACCTTAGCAGACAGAGCTCCTCACCTTAACAGACACAGCTCCTCATCAAGAGAGAGAAGCAATATTGGTGATCAAGATTCTGGTTCAGAGCAGCCGAAAAAGGAAGAAATAGGTTACCTTAGCAGACACAGCTCCTCACCTTAACAGACACAGCTCCTCACCTTAGCAGACACAGCTCCTCACCTTAACAGACACAGCTCCTCACCTTAGCAGACACGGCTCCTCACCTTAGCAGACACAGCTCCTCACCTTAACAGACACAGCTCCTCATCAAGAGAGAGAAGCAATATTGGTGATCAAAATTCTGGTTCAGAGCAGCCGAAAAAGGAAGAAATAGGTTACCTTAGCAGACAGAGCTCCTCACCTTAACAGACACAGCTCCTCACCTTAACAGACACAGCTCCTCATCAAGAGAGAGAAGCAATATTGGTGATCAAGATTCTGGTTCAGAGCAGCCGAAAAAGGAAGGAATAGGTTACCTTAGCAGACACAGCTCCTCACCTTAACAGACACAGCTCCTCACCTTAGCAGACACAGCTCCTCACCTTAACAGACACAGCACCTCACCTTAACAGACACAGCTCCTCACCTTAACAGACACAACTCCTCACCTTAACAGACACAACTCCTCATCAAGAGAGAGAAGCAATATTGGTGATCAAGATTCTGGTTCAGAGCAGCCGAAAAAGGAAGAAATAGGTTACCTTAGCAGACAGAGCTCCTCACCTTAACAGACACAGCTCCTCACCTTAACAGACACAGCTCCTCATCAAGAGAGAGAAGCAATATTGGTGATCAAGATTCTGGTTCAGAGCAGCCGAAAAAGGAAGAAATAGGTTACCTTAGCAGACAGAGCTCCTCACCTTAACAGACACAGCTCCTCACCTTAACAGACACAGCTCCTCATCAAGAGAGAGAAGCAATATTGGTGATCAAGATTCTGGTTCAGAGCAGCCGAAAAAGGAAGAAATAGGTTACCTTAGCAGACAGAGCTCCTCACCTTAACAGACACAGCTCCTCGCCTTAACAGACACAGTTCCTCATCAAGAGAGAGAAGCAATATTGGTAATCAGGATTCTGGTTCAGAGCAGCCGAAAAAGGAAGAAATAGGTTACCTTAGCAGACACAGCTCCTCACCTTAACAGACACAGCTCCTCACCTTAACAGACACAGCTCTTCATCAAGAGAGAGAAGCAATATTGGTAATCAGGATTCTGGTTCAGAGCAGCCGAAAAAGGAAGAAATAGGTTACCTTAGCAGACACAGCTCCTCACCTTAACAGACACAGCTCTTCATCAAGAGAGAGAAGCAATATTGATGATCAAGATTCTGGTTCAGAGCAGCCGAAAAAGGAAGAAATAGGTTACTTTAGCAGACACAGCTCCTCACCTTAACAGACACAACTCCTCACCTTAACAGACACAGCTCCTCACCTTAACAGACACAGCTCCTCATCAAGAGAGAGAAGCAATATTGGTAATCAGGATTCTGGTTCAGAGCAGCCGAAAAAGGAAGAAATAGGTTACCTTAGCAGACACAGCTCCTCACCTTAACAGACACAGCTCCTCACCTTAACAGACACAGCTCCTCACCTTAACAGACACAGCTCTTCATCAAGAGAGAGAAGCAATATTGGTGATCAAGATTCTGGTTCAGAGCAGCCGAAAAAGGAAGAAATAGGTTACCTTAGCAGACACAGCTCCTCACCTTAGCAGACACAGCTCCTCACCTTAACAGACACAGCTCTTCATCAAGAGAGAGAAGCAATATTGATGATCAAGATTCTGGTTCAGAGCAGCCGAAAAAGGAAGAAATAGGTTACCTTAGCAGACACAGCTCCTCACCTTAGCAGACACAGCTCCTTACCTTAACAGACACAGCTCCTCACCTTAACAGACACAGCTCTTCATCAAGAGAGTGAAGCAATATTGAAGATCAAGATTCTGGTTCAGAGCAGCCGAAAAAGGAAGAAATAGGTTACCTTAGCAGACACAGCTCCTCACCTTCGCAGACACAGCTCCTCACGTTAGCAGACACAGCTCCTCACCTTAACAGACAGAGCTCCTCGCCTTAACAGAAACAGCTCCTCATCAAGAGAGAGAAGGAATATTGGTGATCAAGATTCTGGTTCAGAGCAGCCGAAAAAGGAAGAAATAGGTTACCTTAGGAGACACAGCTCCTCATCTTCGCAGACACAGTTCCTCACCTTAACAGACACAGTTCCTCATCAAGAGAGAGAAGGAATATTGGTGATTAAGATTCTGGTTCAGAGCAGCCGAAAAAGGAAGAAATAGGTTACATTAGCAGACACAGCTCCTCACCTTCACAGACACAGCTCCTCACCTTAACAGACATAGCTCCTCACCTTAACAGACACAGCTCCTCATCAAGAGAGAGAGAAGCAATATTGGTATTCAAGATTCTGGTTCAGAGCAGCCGAAAAAGGAAGAAATAGGTTACCTTAGCAGACACAGCTCCTCACCTTCACAGACTCAGCTCCTCACCTTAACAGACATAGCTCCTCACCTTAACAGACACAGCTCCTCATCAAGAGAGAGAGAAGCAATATTGGTATTCAAGATTCTGGTTCAGAGCAGCCGAAAAAGGAAGAAATAGGTTACCTTAGCAGACACAGCTCCTCACCTATACAGACACAGCTCCTCACCTTAACAGACACAGCTCCTCACCTTAACAGACACAGCTCCTCATCAAGAGAAAGGGGAGCAATATTGGTATTCAACATTCTGGTTCAGAGCAGCCGAAAAAGGAAGAAATAGGTTACCTTAGCAGACACAGCTCCCTTTTAACAGACACAGCTCCTCACCTTAACAGACACAACTCCTCACCTTAACAGACACAGCTCCTCATCAAGAGAGAGAAGCAATATTGGTGATCAAGATTCTGGTTCAGAGCAGCTGAGCTGAAGAAGCAAGGGACAAACCCATTTGAACCGTCTCCTGTCGCTCAGGAAATGACCCCTCTGAAGTTCTAAGCAATTTTTTTTATTCTGTCCTGTGTAGGAGTAAAGGTCGCCCCTGTGTCCTCTGTGGTCAGCAAGGTTGATGGTGGAGGCTGGGTGACCTCTTCTGACCTTAAGTATCACCTAGAGAGGTCAATGAAGATGTCGGAGGTCACGGTGGAATGCCAGGCGAGGAATGCCCTCAGTGAGGAGGCCGTCAGTGAGACGAGGGTCATCAGCATCATGAGTGAGTTGCTAAGGTCATTGGCGTTCTAGAATCACACAGAAGTGGGAGCAACTGCATTTGTTCTTATTCTGTTTTCGTAGTCTGTTTCTTTCATTGATTATACTGAGACTCAGATATTTTCAAATGGCTCTTTATTGCAAGTTCATTTAATCGAATATTGTTCCTTGTTTTTGTGTGTACATATTTATTTGATTAAATGAAGCTTATACTGGACTAGAACTAACCGCTTTGTATGAATGAGCAGTTATGTACATGTTATGGCAGGAACACCCTCATAGACGCATGCAAACTTTAGTACATCATGCGTGGTTCAGTGATTAATGTAGTAGAAGCACAAGTTAACGGTGTGAGTCGTTCTTATCCTGTGATTGGAGAGCATTATTGTCTTAGCGTGGCAATAGAAAGGGGAGAGGCTGAAAAAACTAATTTCTAGCCTATGTTGTTTTGTTTAGAAAATTGCATGTTAGCTGAATGGTTTTATCCTGTGATGCGTCAGGTGTTGCCCTGGTTAAAAGATAAACCTAGTAACGAGAAGCTGAGCTTTCCAAGATTCTCAAATCGTGTGTCCTTGTAAATCTTGGATAAAAATGCAAGTTACATTTCAAACTACTTCTTTGTGAGAGATGGAGATCTACTCCTCCTATTTTCTATTTTTTATTATAAGGGCATGCTTCTAATTTTCAATTACACTCGCTTGTATGGTTATTACTATGCAGACTAATATGTGGAGGATTAAACAAAGCTTAAACGTCTGATTTTGGGATGGATGCGTGATGGAAGGCTGGGCAGGAGTAGCGGTTGTGGCGTCAGGAAGGACGAGGAAGTAGACGAAAAGTGTTACTGTCTAAGTGCGAGGATGGCGCCGTTCCCCGGGATTCTGATGACAAGTGCACACGGACATGACATGGTGACAAACTTAAGGGGAAAGGTGGTTCCAGGGACATTTTGAATATATTGTTGGATTTGTTAGGAGAGCGAGAAAGGGTGGTTGCTCTGGATGACTTGGATCCAAAAATAAGCGACAGGGAAAAAGATGCAGAGCTGGTAGTGCTGAGTTTTTAAAGTGTATGAGAATGGGAAGAACATTGCAGGAATGTCCTGTAAGGAGGTTGATTGTTGTACAGATGTGTTTTCCAGAGTAATAAATATTCATAATATGCATTCCGGTAAAGGAGGGAATGGTGAAAAAAGAATTTATACTTTAGTTTATTTATTAGTTTACTGAATGTGATGATTGTGGGAACAGGATTGCTGGATGTGTATTTGATCATTAGCTGATTAAATTCGAATGAAAATAAAACTTTTATTTAGAGATGAAAGGTTGAAAATGTGATCATATATGCTGTCAAGAAACGTAAAAAAAGAAAAAAAAATCAGTAAGAACAGCTTAAAAGAAAAACAGGGATATAGACGGGGCTGGAATTAAAGACAATGATGTAGGAGCAGTTAATGCGACACATGCAGAGTTTTTGGATAGTGAGAGCATCAGTATGAAGTGTTTGTAAGTTCATGAGAATAGGAAGCCTGTAAAGCCAGTGAATGGTAATATGAAGAAATTATATTAGTGTAAGCAAATGGGTGGTTGCTTGCAGTGCACTGCAGAACCAGAGATATGTGAAAAGAGGTGTGATGTGGTTACTATTTATGTGTATATCTTAGCAAATTTTTCAAGGCGCCAAAAAGTTGCAAGATAGGGAAATGAAAGCAGAGAGGAAGGATGAGAAGCAAAGGAATCTCAGGGAAAGAGGAGCAGATGAGGGGATGCCTGAAGAGAATCCAGTCATATTTCCACGGAGGGACTATTTGAATACCAGATGAATGTGAAGGATGGGTGAGCAGCAGATCTGAATGATGATGCTCAAGAAGTGGATACTCCTCATCTGAGAATGTCTGTGGAAGTAATGGCTGAGAATATAATTAAAGCAATCGCGTTTTAAGAATAATACTGAAGAATGTTAGGAGCTGCTCGGATTAGAAAGATGCTGCATAACAATGCGGAAAAGGACTGAGTGTCTGACCAGGGTGTGTGAAATATAATGGTAGCCTATAATAGTGGAAGGTGAAGGTGAGAGAGGAGATGATGAAAATAACAGGCGCGAAACATTATCCATTTCACCAGGACAAGTTTATTCTGGGATTTCGTTCTGACTAAATAGATGAGATCAAAGTTGACTCGTAAAGGAATGTTAGTGTGTTTACACTTGGAGGATGGTGAAACGACTGAGTTATTGTTGGGTGAATGTTTTGAGAGAAGTTTGATGATAAAGGAAAAACTGTATATAGCAAGACTGAACTGATAAAGATGTAATGTGGAGGGTTGTGAAGAGGTACGGAGTGCAAAGTAATTGTCACGTGGAAAGCAAAGCGATACAGAATATGTTGACATCATCTGGTACAAAATTGTATTCTGAGATTAGTAGGTGTAACAGTTCAGCGGCTGTTCGATATAATGGATGGAGTAATGGCGGGGCAGGCAGGGGCGTCATTTCAGATTTTTGTTGGGGGGGGGGGAGGGGGGGGGGGGCGGGCAAAGAAGGTTTGGCCAGCGAAGCGAGCCTAATCAGTTGAGTTTTTTTTTTATTTTGATCTATTTTATGTGTTTTTGAAGCCACATGAGCAAGGTATTTCAGTAAAAATTATATACTCCCACTACTCTATGTTTTATCTCATCATGACTGGTAGCTAGTAGACAGACAAAGATCAAGAAACATAATATTTCTGAGATATTTTATATATTTATGATTGCACTTTTAAAAAGAAAACATGCTGGTACTTCTTAGGGCTTGGGGGTGAGGGGGCCAAGTTGAGGCTTTTGGGGGGGGGGCAACTTGGGTCTGGGCGGGGCAAGTTGAGTCTTGATGGGGAAGTTGACCCCCCAGCCCGGCAAATGACGCCCCTGGGGGAAGGCACATGGAAAGGCTTTGAAAGCGCGGTCTGTGGTGGTCGAGGAAGGGATCTTGAGTGGTGAGGAAAGTCTCTTACTGGAAGAAGTTACAGTTGTAAATGGGCAGGATGAAGAGAAGCTAAAGAGATAACTAAATTAGTACGAAATTATTTGTAAGAAGAGCAAGTTGACTGTGACTGTGAGCAGAAGAAGATTTCGAGGATAGAACAGAAAGATGGATCAGTGGGAACGGAATGGCTGGTGGAAAATGGAAGTTGGATGATTTATGCAGGTATTTAGGAGATAATGCAAACAGTGACAGGAGGATGAGAGAAGAAGCGAGTTAATTAGGAGCTGGTACAAAAAACAGAGGATCCAAAGACACGTAGAGGAAATAAGTGTTCATGCGATCCAGAGTTTGAATGTCTAAAGCGATCCAGGCAACCCTTCCTCGTAAAAGTTGAATGCAAACGGAAGGAAAAGAAGAGCAACTGAGATGCTGAGAGGAATGTTGTTGACATGGTTTGGTATTTAAAGTGAGAAGGATGGAAAGGGATATATGAAGATGATGTGATAAGAAGATGAATCAGACTTGTTGTTCGTGCCAGAAAATGTGGAAAATAAGTTTGCTCGTAGAATGTACAAATCTAAAGTAGAAGAAAATCTGAATAGCTTCAGTGAAGGAGACGCTGGAGTAGAAAGGTTTTAACATCCAAGAAGTGTGACTATGTGCATTTCAGAGGCATGAGGAACTCTATGCCTGTGAAGGGATGCTGGTGAGTCTTCTGTGAGGTGTTTGGAATGGCGCCTGAAAAAAATGAATAAACCCTTTTTTTCTGATAACCGTAAAGTGCCCTTCTCTTTGCAGAGCCCCCAGGGCATCCCCTGCTGAAGGTAGAGGGCATGGAGGACTTGGTGGCAGGGGGGCGACTGATCGTCTTCTGTATCAGCGAAGGAGGCAACCCAAATCCGGGGATCACGTGGGTAGTTACTCAAACCACTCCTCTGTTGGGATCTGTTGCAGGGGAAAGGCACCAACACTGCCGGAGATTCTTGAACTGACTCCTCGAGTTGTGTGCAAGTGTGGGAACAGATGATTGGGAGGATTTGCATTGTCTATGCTCTGCTCATTTACATATCCCATTAGTCTGTAGAATTTGCTTTTAATTTCTAAGTCTTCTTATTCATGGCTTTGATCAGTAAAATCACTTAGTAGATGTTGAAGCTCTTTTCAAGTTTGTATGTGAAGTGGAAATGGATCTACTTCAGCCTCACTATCTAAAGTAGCTGTATTCATCAGTCGTGAATATACAAACGAACAAGTGTTTTTCCAAAGGAAGTATCAGATCTGACTATGGAAGACTTTACTTTCATAACAGCAAGACTCTGACGTATCTGAATTGCCCCAACTTTGATGGTAAGAATTCAGTGACCCACCAACAGATCTGATTTATATAAAAACAGCCATCTCTTGAGTGACCTCCATTTTTAAGAGAAAAATGTCAATGGTTTCTTTTGGCAGAATTTACAAGGACCGAGGGAAACTAGTGTCCGATATCATACTAGAGGGAACCATATCCAAAGCGAGGGCTTCGTTTGAGGTCACTGCCTCAGATAACGGGGTCAAAGTGACATGTGAGGTCAGCAACCCTGCCTTAAAAACACCCCTTGTGACCTTCACCAAGATAAGATTGAAATGTGAGTATGATTATCTTCGTCAAGAATTCCAAGGAGCAAACGCAAACCAAGCTATGGATGCTGACCTTTCTTACCCTTCGCTCTGTTTCTTAAAATCTCCAATCTTATCTAACGATTGCTTTATACGTACAAGACATATATATAACATTTTGTAAGTGAATTTATTAGCCTTTTCTAAGTCACTCTTTATCACTCTTTCCTCTCATAAGTCAACTTACCCCTACATTTTGCATGAAAATCTTTTGCTTGTACGTAATTTTTTTTTTTTTTTTTTATGTTATCCAGCGTTTTGGTACAATGTCGGGTCTTTCCTGGGAGTTACGCCTGCCCTTGTCCAGAATATATTTTGCAGAGATTCGTTGGGGGAGAAGTTGTCAGGAGGATATTTTCCTATTTTATTTAGTTTTCTATTGACTGACTTCGGTGGCTGGTGCGCTGAAATATATTCGAGCTCAAGAAGACTGCCAATTGTGGGATATCGAGGATCGTCTCTGTTGAGGTGAAACGCTGTGTTCTCTTCAGACCACTGTAATGCATGGACTGTTTACTCACTATTTGATCAGGATTTGTTTTTCCTGAGTATATCTTAATTTGAACGACTTATAGAAGAAGGGCACAGGACTGAATACAAGAGAGACCGTCCTTACATATATCTGACGGAAAATGCTTTTTCTAAAAGAGAATAAACAGTACTCTGCTGAGATGCTTCTGCGTAATACTGTTATGTTGATTACATGTCTGGGTTTTCCAATATCTCGGATAACCGAAAGAAGTGGGGAATGAAACTAAAAGGCCCAGGAGGCAGCCGGTCTTATTTGGATGGTTTTTCACAGTTTAAATACAAAAAAATATTTCCAGTGATATTTTGACTTTATTGCAACGGACTGGTTTTTTTTTAACTTTTTACAAGTGGTATGACGTTCAGTATTTTGAATTACATTTTCCTTTTTCAGTGAACACCAAAGTCTCTTCGTAATTTGCGTCCACTTTCTTGTCAATTTTTTTTTATCTTAAAAGGAAACCCTTAATGGATTTGATTTGATTGATGAAATTTAAGCTGTGAAGACAAGCACTGGGGCACGTTTTGACGTTGGATGCTTAAGACAGTAAAAAGAAGGAGCTGGAGCGGTTGAACAGCAAGATGAAGAGATCCAGAAAATGAAGGAAATGAAGTACAAAGATCTAAAGGTGGCACTCGAGAAAGCTCAATTTTTGCTCTCAGAACTAACACGAGAGATCCTGATAACAAAACTGAAGAAAGATAGAGGGAATGAAGGTCAAAATCTATTGGATTTGGATTCCTTTCTTGCACTGCTTTCTTGTGAAGATCTGTTATTGGATTAATGGCATGTGATAAGCCTGGGAGTATCCCTTCTCAGATGACTCCTCCATTTCGGCCGATCCACTGTCATAACATCAGGGAAGCTGTTCGCGGCTTTCCTGCCCTTTTGACTACGATGAAGAGGCGTCATATTTGAATATCGTTTTGCCTACGGATTCCCTCAACAGATCTGACGCATTTTATTTCATGTCTTCATCGCTACAGCGTTCGCGAATGGCAGCGAACTTCGCCGTCCTTTGACACGGGGACTCTTGCGTTTGAGGTCATTTAGCGAAGTCCCGAGTCGTCGAAAGCAAAATAATTGTCCCGAAGGCATCAAAGAACGGAATATGGCTGCCTTTGCAGCGATCTGCGGGATTTTATTTTTGGTTCAGTTGAAGAACCACCACCTCCTCCTCCTCCTCCTTCTCCTCCTGCTTCTTCTTCTTCTTCTTCTTCTTCTTCTTCTTCTTCTTCTTCTTCTTCTTCTTCTTCTTCTTCTTTGATTTGATTTGATTTGATTTGGTTCGTCTGTGAAACTAAGAGTAATTGAAGAAATTTTCTTCTGAGAGTTCGCCTTGTCGAGATTAATGCTCTTATGCTTATATATTAATTTCAAGTCTTATTTTGCTAAAAGTAATACAAGGAACTAAACGTCTGCTAATCACTTCTCTCCTTACACTTAAATACTTAGCTGCTGCCACTGATGAAGAGGTTAACCAAAGATGAACTGCTTGTACTCGTACGTGACTGCCAGAGTATCTGTTCATTTACTTTTATTTTTGGTCAGCGAGATGTCGAAGTCTAATAGATGGATTTCGCGCAGTTTATTTTATTCGTCTAGATTATATGTCAAGCTGAATTGCTGCTCTTTGCTGTTACTTACTTAGCGCAGTTTTAGCTTAGAATAATGATGATCTTGAATTTCAGTTTCTAGACACAATTCACTAATGACCATTAGAACCTCCTTTTCTCATTCAATAAACAGACTTAACAGATCTGTGAAAAATAAGGGAGAGCTGAGACAGAACTTCTGCCTATTTCTCACTTCATGGTAAGACCCTAATCTTCAATCATTAGGAACATATGTACTGTATACATACATACATACATACATACATACATACATACATACATATATATATATATATATACATACATACATACATATATATATATATATATATATATATATATATATATATATATATATATATATATATATATATATATATATTATATATATATATATATATATATATATATATATATATATATATATATATATATATATATATATATATATATATATATATATATATATATAAATATAATGTTACCCAGTCGAAAGGAAATTTCATTGCTTCTCATTTCTGCATAGTCGAGAGTCCCATCTATTGGTAGCTTGATAGCGACCGCATCAAAAAGGCTACTGGTAATGCATATCAGTACCTACACACCCT